>OMLP01017131.1:0-32407 GCA_900302685.1 Spondyliosoma cantharus
TATTTGTAGTGAAGGGAGAGCACTTCACCACATTTTGCCCACTGGAAAGGCAACTTAGAAAGCACTTTATCAGGTATTTATCTACCATGGGGGCAGCTAAGAGAGCATCTTCGCAAAGATTTTGTGAACCAGGGGGAGCAGTCGTCTGAGTCCACCGGTGGACTGATTAGGTTTAAGGACAGAGAAAATTGGAAACGTTTCTGTTTTGGCTTACCCGGTTCTGTTGTCATAGTGAGAAATTGTCCCCATGATTTGTTAAAAATACCCAGTTTTGTTGTTATGAATGCGTTAAAAAGTATGTTATGAAGTCTATGGAAGTTTGTGGTATGACTGTTACTACTAATTGCATCTTTTCAGCCATTTTGGACAGTGAGAATATTTTTTTTTGTTTTTGTTTTTGTGAAAAATTACTTCAAATTTAACTAAAATGTGTTCGGACTAAATATACTCTGTAGTATTTTGTCTTCATCTGTATCGAGTTAAGATTACCTGCAAATATTTGGTTCTGTTTAACAAACAAGTATATTTACTGTGACAGGGAAACCGTAATGCATTTTGTAGCTGGGCAGCGCAATCCAAACATGCATGTCTCCCCAATAATAGGTCCTGAAACAGCAGGAACAGGCCAAAGTCCCCGAGCCATATGGTTACAGAGTACAGTATTTCACTTGTGTTTCCTCCATTAGCCATCCGCATGTAAATCAACACAGACAAGCTGACCCCCAAAATGTTTACGCTCTCCGGTTTCAAGCACTTGCGCGCTGCTCTGGCCGAACATTTTGTTGCCACACCAGAAGAGATGATTTATGTGGAATGAAGACATTTCCCCTTTGACTAGCACATTCGAGAAAAGGTATGTCAAGGATGTGAGGTGCTCGGTGCAAGCAACCTTTCAAGAGAGTATTTTTTTACCCGCTTATTGGAAGAGCAATAAATATCGGGGCGACAGGACCTTCTCATGGTTACAAAGCTTACCTGCAACTGAGCTGGATAATTAGCAGGCCCTGAAGATGATGTATGACTTTCATTACCCTTTGGGACGGGGCAAACTAAATGAGGACACAGCTAATTGCCGTGCAAAGCAGTCTGGCATGATGGGGAAAAATCCAGGCCCGGCCTCTCTCTCTCTCTCAGTCCTCTCTCGCTCTCTCTCTCCTGAAAAGAGGAGGCCCTGTTGCGGTTGTGGGGCTGTGATCTCGCTCTTCTCCCTACCTCGCTGCCCGCAGGAGTTCACTGACTGTCCATAAATCAGAGGCTGCTTACAGCTGAAACTACCCTGAGTCATCAACATGCAATAAGCTGAGTGACAGATTCCACTCTGACTACATTACACCCTCAGTTCAAAGAGTCTTGCTCTCCACTCTGCTTTCTCTTCGCTCTCACCTTAACTCCGTCTCCCCAGTCTGTCCGCCACATCTTGAACTTCTTAGCAAATCCAAACCCATCCAGGCAGGGTGAGGATGAAAACAAAAGCTGGCGTAATCATAAGATCTCCCTCTCTGCCAAGCGTCCGGGGAGGGAGAGGCTATAAGCAGACTGGGTAGGGAAAAGTGTTTCCAGAAGCAGCCCTCTCAGGAGTTCCAGTGGTGGAAGCTAATGCCTAAAATGGTGGGGTTAAGTATGTTGGCATCCATTACAACGACAAAGCCCTGCTCTCCCGCTGACATGCCAATTCCATTCAAGCAAGCCGCTCATTCATTATAGGATCCTGGGAGGGTTGGGATGGTTCATGCATGGGGGGGCTGCACATTCTGTAACTGGTTTCAACCTTTCTGATGGAACTCTTTTTACATCTTATTAGGATGTAACTTTTTTTTTTTTACCTTGAGGACAGCTGCAAGGTTTGAAATGTGACAAGTTATCGCAAAAGACACCATGTCATTTCTGCCGCCAGGGGTCTCTCGATCAAAATGATAGCAAAAGGCAGAGTTTGATGATGCCGTGACGATGGGAGCATGGGATCATGGGAGTTGTTGCGTCTGTTTAACAGAATGTGCAGCAACCGGTGATGAACAATCATGCTCCTTCATGAGTGGGCAATAAAAACAAGCAGTAGAGCGGCGCGCTTGCTAGGTCGCAGACTTTCTTTCACACTCTCTGATGAATCCTCTGCTGTTTGTTTTCCCCTAGAGAATGTTGATAAAAAATAATGGAGTATATGAATAAAATGATGGATTTCTCCTGGATTTTAAAACATTTCAGAAAATGTGAGTACGCAACTCAACAAAATATATAACAAAGGTATAGAACAGTAATTGCCTAAATGTGGGCCCCCCGGTGGGCTGTGAAGTAACTGTACGTGGGTCCATTACAATAAATACACAAAGCTTTTAATGTTGAATTTGGTAAAAAAAAAAAAGTTTGAAATTGCCTGAAATATTTATGATGAAATATTGAAACAAAAAGATGATTACAGGTTATTCATTTATCTGGCCTTTTTCCCGACGTTGTGTTGGGAGTGCACCTAATTTAACCTGCTCCCGACAGTGGAGATTAAGGTCGGCAGACGTCATTGCACAAAACACAAGTCTAACAGAAAGGGGACATTATTGAATAGGGCAATAAACTTTGACACAACATCACCATGGTCTAGACATTATTGCACCTTTTAATGTAGAAATGTTACATATAATGCCTTTAAGTGGCCTATGAAATTACAGACTAATGAGAAGATGCATCGTTGATATTCATGTCTCAACCCATACACCCGTATGTTTTGGCTACAGGTGGGCAGCACAACTAGCAGTAACCCCAACATTGACATATTATCACCTTGTTTTTAAAGGCATATTGTGCCACCCGTCAAATGCAAGTCCTTTTATGATTGGTGTAGGACCCACAAGCAGACACCAGGTATTGTAACAATGGGATATGGGATAGTTATTTCTGATTTATGACATCACCTCAGGAGCACCACCATAGTGAAGGGAAAAAGACTCAATTCACCAAATCAGTCTTAAAACTGGCGGCTCCTTTCCTTTGCAGTGATAGCAGCCTGGTGCTAACTTGCTTCGACTTCCTTGGATAGTAGAGTTAGCTGGTAAGCTTTGCCTCGCAGCTGCTGGTACCAACTAAGCTGGAATACTAGCGGGACCATAAGTCACTGCTGTGAGAACAAGTTCTTCGGGCCTGCTGCAAATGCACCTGGCAGCTCTCAGCAGCTGTTGGGCCCACAAGAATCTAAGAGAAGATAACTTGGGGGCAGGCAGCCCTGTAGGGAAAGAAGACAGAACAAAAGGAGCTGGAGCTTTGACTATCTGGTCAGTGTTGGGGTCTGTCACCCTGACCAGTAGCAGCTCAAAGCTGGGCCTCTTGGCAGTCTTTGCACCTAGGTGTGAAGGGAATTCTGGGGAAGTGAGTTCAGTTCAGAGTCCATTTTGAAATCCACAATGAACGACTTCATCTGTGGGTCCCAATAGTGTTTATTAAAGCACGATGAGGAGCTGGAGGTAGAGGAGGACTGATGAGCGGGCTGGTGGCTCCGCTGGGGACGGCCGAAGCAGCTTGCGGTGCAGCAGGTAGAAAGCTCGGCAGCACTGGGAATCAGGCTGGTGGCAGAGGTGCGGGAGGCTGGGTCGTGGTGTAGAGTAGTGGAGCGACCACTGCAGGAGACGAGGAAAGGCAACGTTAAATCACCGAAGATCAAAAAAGACAAACTACAAAAACACGAGTGTGCACTAGGAGACCATGTACCACGTCTGGTTGACATAGTAATTTGGCAGCGAGGGTAAGGGGCGACCAGGACTTTTATCTTGCCGCTGCTTGCCTCAATACGCTGCAGGTGTGTGTGATCCGCCCAGGCCACCAGGAAAACCTCGCCCAGCAACTCCTCATCACCTCTGAAACACACTCAAGCACAAGAACACCACCGAAAAGGCCACAGACATAGTCCGAACGTAACAGGTCCAATCCTATCACTTGTGATTAATGGTCGTATAAGCAAGTGTGTTGCAATAATACAGATCCCAGGGGTCTTGGCCGCGCCTTGAGCAGCTGCTCTTGTAGACACGCAACAGAAGAAAAGCAGCTCGTGTGTCTGATTAGAGTGCATCCGAACACAGTGCTGTGGGTCGAGAGGATTCATCACCTCATGCTGTTTGAGCCAAATTAAAAATGAAGAAGACTGTAAACAATGTCACATGACGCGTAGTGGTGAAGTCAGTGATTGGTTCAACTGGGTGTACGCATCCGTCTAACATGACAGTTCCACATTTGAATGACTCCTGGCATAAAACTGATTATTGTAAACGCAACATTATTATAATTGTTCCACTATAGGTGCTGGTGTACTTATATGTGGTCTATTTGATCAGATTTATACTTTTTGATGGGACACCTCCCCAGCGCTTTACGCTCAATTAAACTAATTTTCATAATTTTACATTCCAATGGGGGTCAGTCCACACATAACAGTCACTGCCCTCTTCGTCAGCAATGCCAAAGACCTATAAAACACAGAGAAGCAGCTCTGTCACCAATTGATTTTGTCAGCCATGAACTTAATATACTTTACTTGAAGCAGCAATCTGGAGCCTATTAATTTCCTCTCAGCGCAGCGCAACGAGCTCTTTTTGAAACTATTTCACCTCTTACTAATGAAGCGATTGTTTCCTCTGCCGTGTGTCAGCTTGCGGTGCGTCACTAACCTCAGACAGACAGAGAAAGGCTTTTGAGCTGTCAGGAGGGGTTTTGTTTGTTTCCGTCAGTCGTGCCGATCTGAGGCTTGAAAGGTACAGCTCGGTTTAGATCCAGATGAAACAGGCAGAGTCCAGTGATGTGAGGGCGTGTCTGCTTACTGCTATATCCAGCGGCCTGTGCCCACTCCTACTCTCACTCTTACCTTTGCCTAAATGAGTCTGGCCTTGATAAGATTTCAAGCAAAGTGAAGCGTTAATTGTGCCTAAGAGAATAACTATTTTAGGCTGCGTGACATTTAGAGCTTCAACTAAACAAGATTGTACTTGGATGATTTCGTTGTGTCGCAATAGAACAAAGCTTTTCCTCAACTATGCAAACAAGTTCATGACTTCTTTCTTTCTTTCATTTTTTTTTGCTTCAAGCATCTGTTTTATTTGTTCTATTGAATCCAACTTTGTCTCCTCATCTACGCCCACAGACATCAAATCCCATTACGCACTGCTTTGTCAGAACTCATTGGATCTGATTTTTTATTTATACTGACAGTGGGTGAACTCCACTGTCGGTTGAATTCCTCCTCGTCCTGGATGGAACTGTTCGCCGAGCGCAGCAGGAAGGGAGCAGGCCTCGGTGATGCCTCTTGTTTATCTCGAGGTGAGAATTGTTTTTGTTCTCACAATTCTCACAACATATCTCCCTTCTTGGCCTGCAGCTCCGAGGGGCACATATGAAGAGGAGGCGAGTGATTCAGATGATTCTCTGTCTGTCTCTTGTCTTCTTACGTGTGTACATTTTTTTTTTTTTTTTTATCTGCGAAGAAATGAAAAGCCTTTCAGGGTCTCATATGTCCAATAGTACATCTGCTCCTAGCAAAGGTGTATAGTTTGCTTTTGGCTCAACACTTGCCCTGAATTCTAGCTATAATCTTTCCCTTGGAGGATGCCTTTGTTATGTAACACTACAGTAAAGAGTAGCACAACTCTATCATAACTTTTAACACAATTAAAGTTCAGGCGTGTTTACAGTGAGGCTGTCTTCTCCTCTTTGATGGTTTTAGAAGCAGAATGCCCCCTAGAAATAACTCACTCTAGTTCAGCAGGTAGCCAAAGGGGAGCTGCCAACACAGAAGTTACTTAAACCTGCATTTTTTTTCCTAATGGACAGCAACTCCACTGGATGTGAAAAGAAGTATAATTGCATTTAAGCTTATGAAAAAAAATGACCCTACTTCTCATTTGATTTATTACCTTAGTAAATAGTTTCATAAGGAGTTTATGGTCTCAATCACTGTTCTTTTTGTAAATTATGGTCCCATATTGATTAAATAGATCAGTGATTTCCCAACTGTGGTACCACCAGTGGTACACAAGCTCCACCCTGTGGTACACGAGAGCCTCCCTGATATTGCATAGAAGACCATAAACTGTCAGCTAATTTCATTTTTAACTGAGACACAAGTTATATATAAGCAGACTGTATACACGTGAACTAGTAAGCTAACAAACACAGTGAGATTCTGACTCCTCAGTCACTGATTAAAAAGCAGCATGAGTAGAATACTGAAACTGGACACCAAAGAGAAGTCAGCAGTCGAGTTTGGTGGCACTGGAGGGGGGTCGTCACCTCTTCAGCCAGAAAGAAAAAAGATGTTACCAGGTCATCTATATGTTATATGCAAGGTGGCTGTTCATTGTTTTTGCTGGTATTTGAAGTTGATGGTACTCTACAACATCAGCAGGATTCGGTCTTTAATCACAAAGGACGCAACTCAACTCCTGGTCAGTGCTGGTCTTCTCCCGCCTGGACTACTGCAACTCACTCTTGGCTGGACTCCCAGCCTCCACGGCTAAAACAGTGCAACGTATCCAGAAAGCTGCAGTGGCCGAGTTTCCAATCTACACAAATTCTCTCATGTGACCCCCCTCCTTCGTGACCTTCACTGGCTTCCTGTTGCGACCCACATCTGATTCAAGGCGATGGTGCTGGCCTTCAAGGCTGTCAACGGAGTCGCACCTGTCTACCTCCAAACACTGGTCAGACCACACACCCCAGCGAGAGCACTTGACTCATCTCAGCAGGCCGGCTGGTACCGCCATCACTGACAGCAAACAAAGCTCGCTCAGCGAAGTCGCGACTCTTCTCTGCTTTGGCACCTAAGTGGTGGAACGAACTTCCGACCAAAGTCAGGAAAGCAGAATCACTCGCCATCTTCCGCAAAAGACTCAAGACTCATTTGCTTAGACTTCACCTTGACCCCGCATAGCATGACTCCCTCCATAGCATGACTGAAGTAGATGAGGGGCAGGGTATGCTTTAATTCATGACTACCATGTGATTGAGAAAGTCGCTACCAGAGATTGATAGGTATCCTCCCTAGCTTGTCCAAATAAGGTTATATCTGGCATGTCAAAAAAGACAAGATGGTGACGACCATAATCCCACACTTGTTGCTTGAAATGGTACCAATGATTGATGCCACAGTGGGTTTACACTTGGGTCATACAGCCTTGTACGGCCTTCTCATAGAATATGGTTATTTATTCTATTTAGCTGCTGCAGTTTCAGGGCTCTGGAACCATTTATGTTGGTTCGCTGTGGTCAATTATTGGGACAATTAAGTAGAACAAAGCCATTGCTAAATGTATTAGTTACACCTGTGCTTTTCCTGAGAAGACAAGCCAAAAAGTCTGCCCTGACAAAGACCTATTGTGTGAGGAGTCACGCACATGCTTTTATTGTGCCGCCTATAAGTGAGAAACAACTTGCAAGCAGTTAGCGTGACAAAATCATTTTTTCAATACTATCACCTGTAAAAGCGACAATGAGACAACCTAGATGGAAACACCTGTGTGAGAGGACCGTGGGTGTGCAGGGCCTTTAAATTGGAAAAACGAAAACACAATTAATACAAAGTGGGAGATTTTAGTTAAAAGATTTAAGGCTCAACATTAAGCTTTTTTAGGCACAACGATGTCAGAAAAGTTTCGAAGCAGACGATCTGACCCGGTTAGCAAAACATTCTGCAGGTTCAAAATGTAAAAAGTATAATCCAAAAGCACAAACTCCCCCAAAAAAACAAGCCATATACTGGACAGCTGGAGTTTTAAACTGCTGCTGCTTTTACTTTTCTTGCCAATAAATGGTGCAGGTTGAATTTGAACTAAAAGTCGGTAACGATTGCTCTATAATTCGATTATATTGGCTGAGCCTCTTATCAGCTGCTTTGCATCAATGACTGTCTTTGTTCATCTTCATCTCCGTGAGGAACAAAGCAGAATTGTTTGGGAAATTAAAAGCTAACTCATAAGTAGGTTTTAATTTACAACGGAATGTATACGTTTGTAACAGTTTGAGCTGACCCTTTTATATCATGAGACTTTAAATCTCGAGATATTACCTCCAAATCTGAACCATATGTTGTGTTAATATCAGTGCTAACCTTTGTGTTCCCAGACGTCCAGGGGCAGAGATTTAATGATGCTTGCTGCAGGAACAAAACAGCTTCCTAACAAGTCCCCTCGCGATTGGCACATGATACCTAACTGCTGTTCCTGATCAATTGTTAATATTATGTACCACACTGAACTTTAAACACTGTCTGAACTTGGAGGGATTTTGACGTTTTCCCATCAACATTTCCATTACAAAGTGTTTCTTGACTGATATTGTATTCTCGAACATTTCATTTTATTGTTGTTGGCAATAAGGAAATAACAGGAACAAATGAATTACAGTGAGGCACCATTTGAATGCAGCCAAGGCTGTTATGTAATGAGGTACAAATGAAACTGTATCCGCACATCGCCCAACTCTGTTTATATTTTTCATAAACTCTGGGCCAGCTGCTGAAATAAAACTGGTGGAGTTTTGAATGAAACCTGACAAGCGCCAATAAATCACACTAAATCATGAATCGATAATAAATGCATTCTAAATTATGAATAATGGCCAGGCAGTCATAAACTAACACAAGCGCAACTCAGCAGGTCATTCATTTCATGGCAGCACAAAATAAACAGACACATTTCTTTCACGGCACTAATAAATTTCCCCTGAAAAACTAAAAGAACAGTCCATCTGCTTTGAATAATTTTTAATTTCCTTTTCTGTCCTGTCCCCATTAGGTATTCCGTGGAGATATTCGCAAAATTCTTTCATTTACCTCCTCCCATATGCATCCAATTACCGTTCTCCCAGTACCGGCCCGGTGCCTGGTCTCTCTCGAGTATGGTGCAAAATACCCCCACCTGTACCTTAAGCAAACTTTATGCTTGTTTTATTATCTGTGAGAGGCTGTGAGTCATTCAGCCTGTGCTCTGGTGGATTTGGCCTGGGTTTTTGGTTTGATGTCTTCTGGCTCTGGCCAGGAACACCTGCACGTCCTCTGCTCTCTCTCTCTCTCTCTCTCTCTCTCTTTCCAGGCTGATCTATTAGCTGGCTAAATGGCCCAGCAGATGTTCGCAGGCCAGCGAGGGAATCCGTTCCTATCCTCGTGACCGCTCCAGCAGCGATGCCAAGAGGATTTACACATGGAGCAGAGGACGACGACACGTTTGAGTTCATTTAGCATTAAATCATATTTAGGTAGACAATTCCACCGGGTCTCGTCAGTGCTAACTGCATTTAAAACAACCCCTCATCTTACATGGATAAGATCGTGCTTGGCTTTTTAAAAAAAAAAAAAAAAAGAAGCTGAACTTGATGATTTTAGGAGTGCATATAACCTGCACCAAGATCTTTGATGGGGATATTAAAAACGATGTACTCCATCTATTTGAAATCTTGTAATCTAAAGGTGACATTTTGCATTAGTCCTAATTTAAGACTTTTTTTCAGGTATGTTTTATTGAATCGGGATCACATGATGTAGGTCAAGAGAACGCAGTCTACATTTTCATTAGGCAAAAATAGAGAATACAACAGATACTGTTCAACATAGATAAACACAAAAGAACAATACACTCTTAATATTTTGTGCCTAAACCTAATCTGAGCTGAGGTCAGTGTGGATGAAAAGGTCAAACACAAAAGATCTCTGTTTATGCCCTGTGTGAAACCAAAAGACAATCTTACTTTAACTAACTTAAAGAACTTGTTCTCACCTGAACAAATATCTTTTCCTACACCAAATGACTGTTTCCTCACGTCAACCCCATGTTTATTATTATTACCCTGACAACAAAGGTTGTACTCTAATGGTCACCTGACGTTGTCCTTTTCAACACGGCCCAAAACTTAAATGCCGAGGCACAAAGCTTAGAATGCGTAGGCACGAAACATGAAATGTACTTAAATGACGCGTGCTATTTATACACCGAGATCAAGTTGAACTTTCAGCTTTTGGTCACTGTAACTTCCAACTGTGTGAACTGCAGCTGAGGCCAGTTGCATGGTGATCTCATGTTCACACAATGCCAGCCCTTTCCTTCACACTTTGCCCTCATCCTCAGCTGACCCCCAGGTCATCCAGCTCAAAAATAGGCCCCCGGGTATCTGTTTTTAACTCCGGTGTTGTGACAGGCTGGACAACAGGATGTGGCAGCTAATGAATGCCTCAGAGACATAAAGTGTCTTAATTAAACAGTTGGAAAAGTGGATGTTAGAGAATAGAGGGCAGTGTAGAGGACACAGGCCCCTTTAGAGAATCAATTACCCTCCTACTCAAATTGATAGGCGTGAGGTTTGATTGATAAGTTGATTTGGCAAACGCTGAGGCTGTAGATTTGGAATATTTCCTGGGGTGGAACATATGGTTTGATTTACTGGGCAGTTCAGGAGGACAAGCCTGACGAGCAGCGGTAGGGATTGAATGACATTTTTGGTAGGAGAGCAATAATTTATGTTTTCCCATGCCAACTATTAATACCCAGCTGGCCTCAGCATAGCGCCACTTATGTAGGTCTTAAAGGCCAAGTAGACGTGTTGTCACTGCTGTTTTTATAAATCTTGCCCATAGGATCGCAGCTCTAAACAGGAGACTGGAAACAGAGCTGTGAGCGATGCGAATATGTGCGCAATGTGCATGCGTGTGCGTGTGTGTGTGCTGTCAATATAATCTACGGCGCCTTGCTTTATGGCTGTGATTTCTTGTGGCACCCTCAACTCTCATTACACAGGATCACAAATTTCGCTGTAACTTTCGCAGAGAAACTGGGCTCAGGAGACAATATCAAGACCAGGGGTGAGTTATCGCCGGTGTGAGCGGCGGAGAATTCATACTGAAATGAGGGTGAAGGAACAAGCTCTGTGCAGAGGGGTATGTACCATTACGTTTCCATCTCCTTTAGAAATGTTCTCAACCAAGATTACTCTCAAAGTAAGTGTCACATCATCCTTGAGCATTTAATTAATATGTCTCTTAAAGATTTACAAGAGGAGCTATTATATGCATGTAAGTTGAGAGAATGAGGCGGGCTGTGATAGCTGTCAGTGTAACACTAAAAGTGAAGCAGTAAAGAAGTCTTTGCTCTTTACAGAATTTACTGGCACAGCAAGGGACGAGGAGACACTAAAGGGTAGATGCCTGTTCCCGGACCTGACAGCTTGATGGTCGTGTGAAACTCAAGAAAGGCCAAGCTGGTTTGTTTTCGAGCCGTTTATAAACTCTACTGACATGCTCCCTGCACACGGGGGCTGCTAATTCATCGCTGACTCTAATCACTCATCTTGTGATCGCTCACCATACAGCACAGAAGTGAGATTTTATGCGGTTGTGTACAAAGTATTCACACAGATGTCTACTGCCGGTGTCAGGTAGGGCCGTGTGAGGTAGCATGGAAATGCTAACGAGGGCTCATGCGGGTGGTTTAAAAGAATAATTTGACATTTTTGGAAAGAAGCTAATTCACTTTCTTACCAAGATGTTGACGCTGGATATGAAGTGAGCTAAAAAGAGTAGATCTAAGAAGCAGCTAGCATAGCTTTGCATGAAGACCAGAGGCAGGAAGGGCAGATAGCCTGGCTTTAGCCTGGATTGCAGGTGTAAACCAACAAAAAGAACCTCCAAGCTAGCACCCTACACTAAAATGGCCACTGACAGCCTTACTTTACAGGGGAACCATGACTACAACCTTGCCTAGCACTGTCTTAGCATGTGTGGTTGGTTGGTTTTAAGAAATACAAACAAGCCTGAGTGTTTAGGGGTTAGGCTTAGGGTTAGCCAGGCCTTTCTCCAGCCCTGACACAGGCCATGTCTGGCTATGCAAGACTACCCTGGCCCTGTCCAAAGTTATAAACATCTGCTAGCCAGCATTTAAAACCCTTTCTAAAGTCTGAAGTCTCTTCTAGTTCTAACGATGACAACTGTGCAACTGTAATGACTATAAACAACATTCAATACCCGTTAGCTTCTGTAAGACAACAGCTAATGTTAGCATTCAACCACTTCCTGGCCAATATTACTGATTAAAGTGTTACATAATGTGATAGGAAAGGCTTGAATCAATTCTGAAATATCAACACACATCTTGAAACACACTGGATGTAAACAAACGATAATGTTAGCTAGGAAGTAGTTGAATGCTAAAGCAAGCTTACGTGAATGAAAATATGGCTTGATGCCCCCCCAGATTTTTGGTTATCATCTGTTCAGTGGTGAGCAATCGGAAAAGTGGATAAATAGATAACAATTTGTCGGAATCGCTTAATCTAAACAACAGGGAGCACAGCAGCGCAACATTGTCACAGCATTTAAGCTTCCCATTCCAGGCATGACAGAGGAAAATAGTCACCACGTGAATCTTGATCTTGCTGCTTCAACTCATTGGCTCGATTTCAGAGCCTCAAGGACTTGATTTGATTTCTAGTAAAATTCCGCATCCTTGGTTAATCCTTGACATTGAATAGACAGAAATAGCACAGTTCCTGAGCTTCAATCACACATGCAGTATCTTACCCACAGTCAAACACAACCGCAAAACATTATCAGTTTGACTCTGATGTCCTCTGTTGTCCAAACTGTCCTCGAGCCCACAGCCCACAGAACATCCTCATCCGGGGCCACAGTGCTAATCTGGGGTCTCAGCATTCCTGTTTGGTTCACAGGAGACTTGTCAGCTCCTGGGGGCACAGATGCTTGCCTGTCAGAGCCAGCTCAGGGCGATGGATGGAAGAACAGGCCGCTTAGTGCTCTCCCTCTGTTCAGTGTTGACTTACAGTGGAAAATGCTAAACACCTCTGACCCTCTGTCCATCAATGACCTAGTTAGACGTCAGGGAGCTTGGGGAACAAGCCCTTAGATGAGGAATCTTAAGGTGTGTAAATTACTATAAGTCGCTTTGGACAAAAGCCCTTAAATGTAAATGTAAATGATTGGTTGAGGGTTTAAAGTTGAGCCATGGTGGTCAACATTCATATCAAATTATTGTAAACAATGTGACATCAGGTAAAGTCTTAGGTAAAGTCCAAATGATTATTGATGAAGGCATTTTTACTCAGCACCAAGGGAGATCAAAGGAGACCATACAATGACTATACAACGCCTGACTTTCGGTGAAAGTTTCTTACCAGCAACCCAATGCTACTTTCCTACGCCATGTTTCAGCGTCATATGACACTATCGGCTTGGCAACTTGTGTTGTACCAAACTGTTCTCTGACCTTCTGAATTCACATGACTTTTTTTTTAGTCAGAATAGGTTTTTTCAATTACTACATGAACGCGCTATTAGTTGGCAAGCTGACCTGGAAGCAGATCTGCTATGAAGTCTGTTTTTCATTCTCATGTTCTTTATGTGCTTCCAGTCAGACTCAAATGTGATGACAGACAAAAATATGAGAGCATAAACCTTTAGGTATCCGGTGGACTCAGTGTTTAAAGTTTGGCCATTGTGGTTAAAACTACTCTTAAAAAAATATTACAGAAAAAAAAAAAAGAAATGTGGCATTAGGGAAATTCGGACCGGAATTCCCCTTTATAGTTACAGTACATTGAGAAGATATCTAATTCCACAGGCTAGTGAATTAATCCATCTAATGTTTCACTGTTACGAAACCAGAGTCAAAATAAAAACATCATGTCTTCCTTTTCAATTTTATGTGCCTGTTTATTGGTATTTAATTACCGCTCTCGGGCAAGTTCAACACACCGAGACTCAGTCAAAATAGAACTTGGTAAGCGCCAGTTGACGTGGGACTTCAGAGACACCAGGGGCACGGTCATCCCTGTGGGCTCTGGTTTCAGTGCTGCATGATTGAGGCTGCCAACCTGACAGGCCCACCTGCCCAGTGGCTACAGCCAGCTGGCCCAGACAATGATTAACGGCTAGCGTAAACTTACTCAGCAGGGTCTCAGACACATTTGCGCATTCACTCACACGTAGGAGTGTTACATGACGCTAAAAGCTATTACAGAGCGGGGGCTCGGACTAAGGCAGGAATGACATCCATAAATGTTTAGTGGGACTGGCCTGCACAGTTATCACTTTTCAAAAAGAGAGACTCGCTCTTGTCAATAGAAGCATGATTCCAGAGATCAATGGAGCAGATTTATGTACTGTGGTATATGGGAGATTATCCCAAAACCTGGATCCCATATCTGCCTTGAGCTTTCACCCCCTGCTTCCTCCATAAAAAGAAAATGACATCATAAAGAGTAAACCGGGCTTGATATCAGACTCCCCAGCTCTGATCCCTAGGAGCTTTTTGATATCTTTGATTTTCATTTTTCAAGGCCGGTGTACTATTAATCTTTTGGTGGGGCGTAAAAAGTAGCTCTGGGAAAGCTCTTCAAAAACCCGCAAGCTCTCCACAAGGTCTCAGACTGGGGCATTATCAATGTTACAAAATACTACGCCTCATAACTCAGTCTCCTTGGAAGTCTTTGAGTAAACAAATAATCAGGGGCAGGGATACATCTTTTTGCGCCTGATAAAAGACATTTGAGTATCATGTCCTCATACTAAGTAATAACTGCAATATTTTCTTAAATGCCAGCACTACTACTCCACAGCGCTGATTTGGATAATATAAAGGTAATTCAAACTATTTGTATGCACTAGGACGAAAACGTCTCATTGTTCTACATCAAATGTAAATCCTTGATCAATAATTTAATATCATTGATTTGTTTATTTTAACATATTTTGAACCCTTTATAAAGTATGCCTCATTAGACAGTGGTTACACAAACTTTGTACATAAGCGTTTCTAACTGGTAACTACCTCAACTAGCTAAAGTCTGAACAACGGCCACATTGCACTTACATATTTCTCATATCATTTCTTGGCAGGGACTTTACTCTGTTTGATTTATACCTTTACGATTTGTTTGCAATCATTTTTCAGCTTGCAATTGCAGGGAGTGCTCAATTGCAAAGATTCATCGCCACCTACTGACCTGGCATGTATACCGCAGGGGCTCAATCGTTTTTCTTGTGGATCCGTACGCGCGAGGATCGTTTTCACAATGTTGTCGTATGAACATGGAACTCTTGTTTAGACACGAAGGGAGACGTTTTCCTTTTCCAACAAAGTTGTTGTCATTTAAACGGGGCCTTAGACAAGAACTGTAGGATCTATTCCCGATTTTAAAAGAGATTTTGGTAACATGACTTAAATCATTTCTTATAACGAGCTTGAACATTTTGAATAACTTTTTAATTGTTTTGACTGCAACATCAGAGGTTTGTATGAAATAAAAAAAAGAGTTAGGATAAGAACAAAAGAAAGTGATGTGGATTGGGAAGACAACAACAAATGGTCTAGTATTTGTTTAGCCATTAGATGTGGCCTCAAATGTAACAGTTTGAACCACTCTCTGTAATTGTAATGACAAACATGTTACTGAGAAAGCAATCAATGTAATGCCCTGTTTAATTTGATGACACTTGTTTACAAATGGTATAAATGACAGATGTAAATAAGTGCTTATAGGATGTAGATTTACTAAGATTCAGTAATTATACTGTACGGATTGGAACTGTAATTACTTGTTTAAAAGATAGAAGGCTGGCATTGACCATTTTTCAAAGCGGACAGAAGCGTAACCCTTAGCGTTTAATTCCATCCTTGGCTTAAATAATCGCTTTCCATTTTTAATGCAGCTTCATTGTAGGGTGTTGAAATTGTGCAATATGATAAATAGTTTTGAGGAGCTATCACAGTCCTGCTGATACATACTGTATGAAGCAGTTGAATCTCAGCCTGTGCATATGCAGCTGTGACTGTTCTCCCATTATTCCCCCGGCTAATGATGTACTAGCACCGCGGCGGGTAACGTATGGAGCCGTGCATCCAAACAGCAATAAAACGAGACACTTTGCGGGAATTCCTAATGCACATTATCACCATCTTTTAATTTCAGAGTGCGAACCTGCATTTGGAAAAGAGGAGAAGAAGGCATTTTTTAGGGGCAGCCATTTCTTAGTTATGCAGATATTGATAAGGAAACGCAGCGTGCGATGGATAGTTAGTATTCTGGATAGGGCTCTTTGGAATAATAGGCTGTTCTTTATCCCTCCCGTGAAACACCGCAGGCCACACCATTGCTCCAACTCCAATTAATTTCTACACCCCATTCATATTACTCTTCTATGTAAGTGCAACATTTTCTAATTGCATTCATCACCAAAACCCTCACTTAAGTTCCCCCAGTATATTTATTATCACGCTAACTGGGTCTGAATTATTAAACCTTAATGATGTGGGCTCTGAAAATATGTTGTCCTTTATTTTCCCCACAGAGAATCAATGTTATACATTAGCAGTATAAATTAAGTAATACTTTACCTAGGCATGTTGCCGCCTTCAATATTCCCTCTCAGTGAAATGTATTCTCACAGTCCGGTGGCTTGCGGGTGCCTCTGGGGAGGGGATGATATAGTTCATTCTAATGAAAGAGCTAGGTGCTTGCTAATGGTTTAAATGATGCATTTGTGCGGAGAACAGCAGAGAAAATACATACGAGAGATCTGGCGAAAACAAGATAATTCACACTCCCGTGGGGAAATGATGTCATCGGACACACCGTGGATGCCGAGGCTCCTGGCAGGCCTTGAACGCAAGAACGGCTGCATATTCTGCTGTGATATATGTGGGTCAGTAATAGAAATGGGCAATATACGGTAAAGTCCATCACACTTAAAGGTTAATTACAATAGCTACAGTAGTCCTACCTCTTTATGACGAAATTGGTTGCTATTAATCAACTTTAGAGTGCCTTGTAACATTATAAGGTGTGGAAAGGCATAATGGTCTGACACACTGTAATCTCTGTCTTTTTAGGATACTTAAATAAGCCCTTTATTTGAAAATTATTGCAGAGAAAGTGCCAATTAACAAATGAAATCAAATTTTCAAATAAAGCCACTATAAAAGACAGCTTTGTCTGCTGTTGCTTAATCAATGCAGTTAAAAATGGATGTGGACTGAGCCATTAGCATAATTTGAAATAACTGATGTCTTTAATTTAAAACCTCCTTTATTATTATCTTTCCAGCAAATCTAAATGGATTTCTGCACCACCCTCTCTATTTCAAGGTGGGAAGTAGCCTCCAGATAAACGGAGATTAGGGGAGCATTGTCTCATTGCAAGAGCATCATCCATAACACCTTCCCCTCAGAGTGACTTCAATTACATTAGCAAGTTAAATGCTAGCGTGAGGGGGCATTTAGGTAAAAACACAGAGGGCTGCTGCGAAGGCAAAAGCCGGTGACTGATGACACAGAGGCTGAGGAAATACAGAAGAAAGAGCACTTCTGAGAGAGGTAGCCTTGATATTTGCCAGACAGAGAAAAGGACTAAGCTCCTCCTGCCTTCTGTCTCCCGCTACCAGGATAAATCCCCACTGATCGCTAATTGTGTGATTCTTCTTTTCTACATCAACTTCAGCCCGACAGGTTATTTCAGCTTGTTATCGGGAAAACATTTATCCACTTGGAATTATTACTGTGCTAGGGCCTCTGGTGAAACACAAACAGTAGTGAATCTTGTAGAGTTATGGTAAGGCCTCTCCTCATTAGATGGCCAATCGACTGGCGGAGCGGAGGGCCCAATCCCAGCCCTTTATTGAGTGTTAAGGAGACACAGACTGACATTTACATCTCTTGCTTCTTCATGACTGGCTAGAGAGAAAATGGCTGCCATAGATCCTGGCTCTGAGGAGCGGCATGTAAGGTCAGACAGTGAGGCGCATCTCCATCGCGGGGCAATGCTTCACGGACAAGATAGCACATTTGCTACGCGGGACTAAATAGGACGCAGGCGGAAAATAGAATACAGTGGGTGCTTGGTAAGTAATATGTCATTTTGATGAGTGCGCAACTTGGTTGCATAGAACAATCACTGTCCTCTCAGGGCGACAGAAACTCCCCAAAAACAAACCTAAAAGATGTAAACAAGACAAGTCGCCCAATCTCATCTTGTCTGTATTGACTTATTGAGCCGAAGCAGAGGAAACACTGCCGCGGATAAAGCACCCGCATACTCCCAACAAACCACGACGGCCCTCTGCTTCCGAGGTGCTCTTTTCATTCAGTGGCAATTACAATCCACACCTGGCAACACAGAAGACATCCCAATGCCTAACAATGTCGCAGAGGAACTCTCTTCCAAACTACCCTCCCAAATTGGCTCTGTGGCTTCAACCCAATTAGGGCTGAAATATGGTAACTGCGTCAGCCATTACAGAGCCGTAGAGATTGTGCTGGGAGAACTCTTGAAGGTTAGGAGGGGGGTACGCCTCACGAGCGATGTGTTGTGCGGACTTATGCTTACACAGCAGAAAAAAAAAAAGCGCCATGACGAGGGGACAGCAGAAAGAAGCGAGAAGCAAAGGAAGGATGATAAATAAACTGGATAGATATCCTGTGGACATATATTAGAGACACGGGGAACACAAGAAAGACTAGTGATTCGGCCAAGAAGGGGACTTATCCACATCAACTGTCTTCTGCATCTTACTATAATAGGGAGTCTATTGTTAAATGCTAACACGGTATGTTCAGTGCCTAACGTAATGAGCCATAGCCATAACATAATCTTGCTGAATTTGCATTATAACATGCAGCATTTCTTTACCACTTTATAATGAAATATTTTTTTAAGCCACTTCTGGCCACCTCGTGTCTTGAAAATGAAACCACATCTCTGTTATTTAAGAATAGAATAATGCACAAATTGCAAAAGCCAAGGCACTAAATATGCTTTTATTATGCAAGGAAGACAATGATGTTTTACAGCAGCTCATCAATATCTCAGGACATTTTAGCAGACCTGCATAAAATAACAAACGGCCCTCCCCCTCTCTCCTCCTGGATGGCTGGCTCTGGCCTACATGTGCTCCTGACACCAGGGTAACTAATGTTCCCTGTGCCAGCAAAGGATTCTGATTTGATATAAGCATTCAAACCTGTCTGCCTTGAGATATGGCGTCTGTCACCCTCCGCTACGATTGATTCCCCCTTGCCCTTAAATGCAGTGCTTGCAATGCAAGCCAAGGACACTCGCCTGCCTGGTCAAGTAATGACAATCGTCTTTAAGGAATAATGGCCCGAACGCTGCTTTTGAAAAGTTACCAGGCCGCATCCAATAATGAACTCCCGGTCGATGACACATTGATAGATTTCTATTCTTCAAATGGGACACTGTAGCTGCAGTTTAATTGACAAGAAATGAATTCAGGAGGTTGGGAAGGAAAGGAAGGGATGAGATGGTGGGAGGGAGGAAGCAAGAGGGGGACTAAATTCTGTGTGATCAGCAAGGTTTCAAACAATCATTGGCGAAGTGAAGTCTCCACCATATCTATAAGTCATCATGTTTTATAGACCATTAGGATCTCCAGAGAAGGGCCGTGTGGAGACCGTGGCTTTTTGTCGGAATTAAAATGTCAGAGAGGAAGAAATAGAACAAAACAGCGAATCTGCAATTAATTACCTGGCCATAAAAATTCAATAATCGGGAAGCAATGCTGTTTTCCGCGCAGCAGTACTCCTGATCACAGCAAACTGGAATAGAATGCATTCATCTCCCCAAATTACATTTCTAATCTAAAAGGGGATATACAAGCGAGGGAGGGAACCTTAAGATGCGAGCGCAGTAGCATACACAGCCCGTATCTTTGTGTCCTGGGGAAGCTTTAGTGCGGGCAAACCTTTGCAAAACCCCACATATCTATAGAATGAAACAAGCCACTGTGTAGTCTTTTTTTGACGTTAAAAACAGAAATTCTGTAAAAAAAAAAATAATAGAAATTATGAACACATACATTGCACTTCTGGTAAATACAGTATGTGGCCATGTTCCCATTTGCACTGAGATGCACATTGCTGATTCAGTGGAATTCCATCTTTTTCCCTGTTGGTGAATAATATATAGGCGATATTAACATGAGGTAATTGCCAGTGATTTTCAGAATGATACATGCCATCAGCACGCGCCAATGGAAATTCAATAGTATAAGTGTTGTTAATGCGCGAGAAGATACAGTGTAATGTAAGTTTCATTGACTTATTTGCCAACTGAAGTGGATGGAAAACTACTGCTGACATGATGATCAGACAAATATCCATTGGCATTGTAAATAGGTTCAGTATGTCATGGGATTCTGTGCAGTCCAATAACATATAATGACATACTGTATATCAATGTGTTACACATCATATTGACAGTTAACTACAGCCAGCTGCTGCTCACTGTGCCGTCTGTACCAGTGTACAAACGCTTGAAAGAGTCTGAGTGGGAACTCATAAGAGATACTGAACCACTACTTGCTACTTCACAATACACCAAAAAGTGAGGCGGTAGGAAAGTAAGCAGGGTTTGAATTTATCTCTCTAGCTCATTTTTATTATTACAACCTTTTATGAAATGTTTCTCTGTGAGTCAACATTAATGCCATCCAGGAAAATCCCCATTTTTAAACAATCATTATTAGAGGTGTTCCGACTCTGATACCAGTATCGGAAAACCCGCCAATACTGCCGAAAATTTAGATATGGGTGTCAGGGAGTACGTGAGTCTATGCACCGATCCGATACCCCGTCATTTTGAAACGGGACCCTGCTACTTCCCAGTTAGCTCCGTTAGCTCTGCTTAGCATTAAACACCGGAAATCAATTGTTCTTCGCAGTGTGTAACGTTAAGCAGAGCTAACAGAGCTAAATAGGAAGTATCAGCGTCACGTTTCTGAATTACATGGTAGAGGAGTCAGACGGCGCTAGCAACATGCCAGCTATGTGGCAATATTTCACTCTGGACAACCTCACCAGTAAAACAGCGACATGTTCAGTATTCAAGGCTGTAATTTGGAGGGGTGGCACCCGTGTTGCCAATTTCAAAGCGTTTGCAGACACATCACGCGAAAGAGCACGATGAAGCTGCTCTCCCTAAACGTTCTGAGACAGTGAGGGCGCAATCACTGTCAACATTTGCCCTTCATTTTCCCAGCAAGCACACAAGTTCCCAAAGTATGTTTTAAGGCAACACTTATTCTTAGATGTATTTAAGTTGCTGTTGCACTACTGTTTTAAAGTGTTCTTTTTAAAAAGTGGCTGCACTGTTACAGATTTTTAAGGAATTAGTAAGGCCATACAACAATGATAGGAAATCGTATCACACCCATACAGGGTTAGTAGTGTATACAGCTGTTGAATGAAAAAGCAATCTTCTTCTTTTTTTGTTTTGGTATCGGATCCATACTTGGTATCGGCCAATATCCAAAGCCCAGGTATCAGTATCAGTATTAGGAAGGAAAGAATTACATCGGAACGCTGCTAATTGATATACTGTATTCTCACCCGTTTCTATGATGACTGACTTTTCCCCCTGCCTCAAGTTTGACTGTTGTGATCAGCTGATAACACTGTTAACTTCTGACGTGTTCTGCTGACATGTTGCACAAACAGGTTGTTTTTTAAGCATGCCCCCGGAAAGTGATCTGTTCTCTTGCTCATTTCTCTTTTAGTTTAGCTTTAAAAGCACAGTACGAATAAGTCTCTTAATCAAAAAAAACACAAACAAAGTTTGATCATGGCAGTTGTTGCCATTGATGGCTTAAATATTTACAGATGTGGTAAAGTATTAAAGTATCACGTCCACGTCTTTCTTTCACACTATCTGATGTATCATCTGTTTTTTTCCCCGGAAGTTGCAGTGACACCAAATTAAACATTTACCTGGGTTTGAAAAATTGTTGGAAACATCTACAGTAGAATGGTGTACGTACATACACAATTCAACGCAAAGCATTTCAATTACGTATTTATTTTAATTAAAAAATGTTACATGTTATATCTTGATAGCAGACATCAAGGTTTGGGCTGTCACCAAGGATGTATTTGGAGAAAGGGCTTGAGAAAATGGCTGCCCATGCACACTTTTTTTTTCACACTTGCAAATGGCAATCTGTGGCGCGCTATTATTGTTGCGGTACACGGCCCCTGGGTACAGCAACTTTAAAGTTTACTACAGTGTGTCTAGGCCTCTTAATACATCCATACTTGTACCACACCTGTGGGTACTGGAGCTGTGCAGGTCGCACGTGTGAATGTGACTCAACTGCAGTTCAACATTGACAGACTACCTTATTTAATGATAAGATGGCAGCGTGTCAAAGCTCGATGAAACTTTAGATTGAAGATATTTGATAATGACAAAGAGTCATCATCAAGGGAGCAATATAGAAAATTGAAAAAGGAAAGAAATGTGAAATATAGATGTTCAGTATCAAAGGCCTTTCCAAACACTGATGACTAATGGCTGGGATATTGAGTAGAGATGTCTGATCTAATCAAATTCTGAGCCAATCAAGACTTTCTGTCATTAATCGGTATTGGCTCTATCAAGCCCAATCAATTCTAAATTGATTTGATGACAGAACTTGAAAGTTTGAAAGTTTTTTAATCTTACAGCATAGTCTTGCATCTGCCATCATAATGGTTACTGTTATTTTCAAATATAAACCTAATGCTTCTTAGATTTAGTCTCGTCTGATATCATCTCGTCTTTATGTACTAGGTTCTGCAAATTCAGCGCTACATGCAGTTTTCATATTGTGCGCCAGTGTTGCACCATCCATCACAGTGGCACTTTAGTTTCTTTTGTTTAAGCATCTGGTTTCCTCTTTAAAGTTAGTTATGTATCAAGGTGAGAGAGGGGTAAGGACACATGGGCATAGTCTTCAGGACTCCTTCCAGACATACTCATAGACTCCCACAGGAGAGGGTGGTCTGAAGGGGAGGAGGAGTGGTTTTAATTTAAGGAATGCAGTGGTGCTATATTTCACTCTCTGCTGTTGTCTCACATTATCTTGGTAAACATCCCTGGTACTAATATGATATATTTTCGAGCAGGCGGTGTTTCATCCTGCTCCCTGCGTGATTGATGAATGACGGAGGGATGAAACAGGGACAGAGATTTATTGCGCTCCGGCGCATAGAATATGTATGATTATCAGCTGTGTGGTGAAAGCAGCCTGGTTTGAGTGATGGGCACATGGAGAGAAATCTACTAAATGACTCCATTCCCCCTGAGATGTCGCAAGAGGAGGGTTTTTATCTCTGTCTATCTCATTCTGGCCCTCTCTCAGACATTGGTAGGTGTGTTTTTGAATATGATTGGAAGTGCTGTGACAAGAAAACAAGAACACAGAAACAGAAATCAAGGTATGCAGATTATGCAACATAGGCCTGTTATTACGTATTTGACATGCACGTTTGATGTTTAAGATTACCAAAGAGAGACAGATTCCAGCTTTGAGTCGCAACATTTGCACCTATTTTACTAAGCTAACGATTTTTGGAGACTAAACAAAGTGACTCTCCACCAGCAGACAGAGCTGGATCAAGCTCACTTTGTCTTTGTCTACACTCATAAGCCTCTGAAAAGGTGCGACAGTAATTGTCAGAGTGAAATGCCGCAGTTTATCTTCTGTTATACAGTAATTCTGTCTAAGCTCTGATTTAGTTATAATACCCATTGGCACCTCTGAGTGCCTCAAACAGTCAGCATCTAATTGATCGATAGGACGTCATCATAAATCCCAAATCCTATGCACTTTATTGATCCTTCTGGAGCGCTTGCTGCTTCTCTGCATATGTGATTGCCTCAGCCTACATGCACGCCAAGTATGAGGTATATTTTATCCAACGGGAGCATTATCATATGCAGACTGTGTTGTTTCCTGCATCTGAGAATTACTGCTAGCCCGCATGACTTGAAAGACACCCCAGAGAGGACTTTATATTCACCTCAATTTATATTTACATGAGGGTCATAAATAACGTTAATGCACCATGGCGGTTTAGTCGGAGTAATTGTTTATTTGCTTCCTGGTGGACTCGCTTGACAATATTGCTAATGAACACTGCAACGTCTACTTCTGAATTTTAACGGAGAGAAAATGATCACGATCATTCAGAACATGTGGGAGAACTTCTCTTTTATGCTCAATTTATTTTTGTGGGTGTTCATATGGTTCGATGTTTGACACATCACTTCAACGCACTGTTTTTTAAAGTATATCATCTTGTGTCCATGTGAAAAACTCAATTACGTAAATAAAATCAATATTGATTTGTTGGGAATGTTGAAGCGTTGAGCTAGCTGATTGGTTGTTGGCTAGCTGACAAGTTTCTTCAGCCTGTAAAAGTTTGAAACCAAAAGTCTTTACACTACTGTTACATGGCAAAACGTCACACTACTGTGGGAAATATAACATCATGACCTACCTTCATTCAATGTGCCCGCAACATCAGAGCTTGGCTTCATGCGTTGATGTGTAAGGAGATCTGGATACAGCGTCAGAGGCGGGGCCCTACTCATTCCTATAAAATCTGCTCACAGGGGCATGAACCCAAAAAAGTTTGACTTTCAAGTATAAAATTACTTAAAGAATAAACATATCTGATATGAGATTGTTCTTATTTGTCCCTCCTAAGTGTCCTGTTTGCCTGACCGTGGGGAACAGATTAGACTCATCTGTAGCTGCAGGACTGATCTGCCCCCCATGCAGCGCTACACCGTCCTGAAAGCCTGGCTTTTAATGTAGACAATTCAGGTTTACTGTATGGATGGCAAACAGACCAAAAAATATCAAACAATTAACTAGTGTCCTCCCAGTGTCTCACAGGTGTGTTGCATCAGTGGCAAATTCTGACAATTATTTGTTTAACAGGCTAAAGAAGCTATTTTCCCTCATGTTCAATCATTTAATCAGCTGGATTTCCCCCCCGCTTTCGATCGGGCCTTGTCACAACAGTGGTTGACACACAATATTACCCTAGGCAGAAGCATGCTTGAAGTCTTTTGAAACATTTTTTTTTTCACCACAGACATTTTGACTTGTCAGCAGGAAAAGCACAGGTGTTACTAACATAACTGGGTTCCATCAAGTTTCCCTGCCAGCACCCTGGAAATCACCCCACCTAACTGGAATGCAGCTATCATTAATGTTGTTAATTACACCTGTGCTTTTCCTGTTTATAACAAGTCAACATGTCGACTGTACACTGACAATCACATTTACCTAACCAACCTCTGAAGGTGTCTGACAGTGAAACTATCTCTGATGAAAATAAGTAGGCCACAAGACAATATTATCACAGTGATATGGTTTCGTCTAAGAAAATGAATTTTCTTCTCTTACAAATCGAATTGTCTTCGACGTAGCATGCACTCACTTCATATTTCTCCCTGCAGCTTTGTTGCTTTGTTGAAGACGAGACGCCAGAAGGCTAAAGACCTGTTCCTGAGAAATGACTCGCCCTCTGTTCATGTGACAGTGGCACGTGTCCAAGCACGGTCCATAAGGTGGAACAATGAGAGGATTTGTTGTCTCATAATTGTAATTTAATAAAGATCTCACATGGTATCAGCGCAGCCTGACAGCCAGGGCCTTCCGGCGCTTGTTAATGCAATTGTTCTGGTCAGACGGTGCTGTCACAAATCATGCTGAAAGTTGGGTGACAGGTAGCAGAGCTCATGGATACTTCCTGAGAAGCTCGGATGGGTTTTGGATAGAGGCCAGGGAACGGCTGCGCATGCTGTTATGTTGTCTGGTTGTTGGGTAAGAGGAATAGAAGGGATTTCATTTAATCGAGAACATGATACCTTGACTTTTAAGGAGGGCTAAAAGATTATCCGGGACGTTTTAAGAGACATGAAGAACAACGTTTTAAGAACAGTGAAGGTAATAGATAATCATCAAATCTCATCTAATGTTCCTCCCTCAAAAAATGTGAGGCGGTGACAGTTTGAGTAAAACCATTTCCAAAATGGAGGCTTCTGAGGATTGAACAATGCCCTCCCTCAACACTGTCACCGCCACCCTCCCTCCGCTGCTCTTGATTCACCTCTTGTCTTTCCCTGCTGATGTATGGGTGATGTGTGACAGGGAGAGCTCCAGTAAAACCCTGCATACATGCCAAAATACATTTTACAAGCACTGCTCTAATCAGCCTGCAGCCAGAGGCTCATAAATTGCTTCAGTGTGTCTGGAGCCGGGTAACAAACGCAGCTTATGGCCACCACTGAGGGCTGGATATACAGCAGGCCACGCTCTCTGGGCAGAACCAACTCTTGAGTGCTGCTGGTGATGTTTGTGAGTCAATTCAATAGAGGGAGGAACAACCTAGTGCGTTTATATAAAAAAAAATGACAAGGAACAATAATTTATGCGCCTGTTTAATCAGCTGAGTGCATGTAGGCAAATGTTTGCATATTGCTGCATGTTTTATGTCAGATGTAAGCGTGTGAGGACATGTCCCCATGCTTGGATGCTCTCACTCATGTGGCAAGTCTCAAATATGTTAAAAGCTGTCATTACATCCATATTTAGGGACCACTGGAGGATTCATCAAGGCTTCATACACTGCTGCTCATCTGAATGATCAAAATGAGCAGGTAGAATGTGTCACCGCTCCAGCTGGGAGGTTGTTTTGTTCTTTTTAATCTCAGCTGTAACCTTCAGTGTCCTCCGCTGACAGGAAATGCAGTTTATCAACTGCGGATGACACCAGCGGAGGTGATATATGCAGGACTGTACTTCCCCGGATAACTCTAATAGCGTGAAGCCTGGTTCCTGCTCTGTTCCTCGTTTTTCAACCAACAGGGAAATTCCTGAAGTAGGAGAGGTTGATCAAATGAAATGATACTTTGAAGTATGCGTTTGAATCCCGCGATGACTTCGCCAAGTCCTCAAATGACATTTCAGGATTAAATAAAGGCACCTTGTCATCTCAGTAAAAAAAAAAAGGGGGGGGAATGGGTGCAGCCTCTATCTCGGGTAGGTCTCTTCTTTTGAAGAGCAATTTTTAGATGTGTTTTCATGGAGTAGTTTTATAATTGAAGGTGTGCCGCACAGACACACACACACAATAGCGTATGGAGGTGTGGACTGACATTATCTGAGTGTTGCTTCATGTAAGAACAGCTATGGTATGTGTTGTAGTCAAAGCCAACATGTGCCTGTTGGCCTCAGGCCACCAGTGTAGAAAGGGTAAGCACATGGTAGAAGTATGTGTGTCCTCTACTGTACAAAGGCAGATGCAGCTCAGACTGTATGCACCATGTTCTTGAATATAAATGTCATGCAGTCATTGTTCAACAAATGTTACATGAAGAAGCTTCTTTATTCATAGGATTGTGTCTTAACGCTTGTCTGAGTGATGTTAGAGACAAGTAAGGGGGCTTTTTCTTGTAGTGGCAACATGTAAGAAATGGCCACCTTTCAAATTCATACTAAAAACAAACAAGGGCCAGCATATCGCTAGAGTAACCACTAACTGCGGCTAACTGTAGTTGCCATTAGCTGGTTAGCGAAGGGGAGTGTCGTGTTTACACCTTGCACAGGAGCTTTAGCCCGGGATGGGCTAGGCCTAGCTGGTTAGCATGCTAACTTCAATAGACATATTTGCAACAACTGTTATGGCTTTACTTTCTGTTGATAGCTTTAGTCACTTTTGAATGTTTTCAACTTAAATTCTTCTTTTTTTTTTTTTTGTCCATCTGCAGGTTTATTTATAACTCAATCGGGATCCATTGGGTAGCAGCGCTGAGCTTGACCAAAAATTTGAGGTGTTTCTTTAAAAATTACTGATAAAAACAGCTGTATTATATTCACAAATCAAGGGTGAATGGTACAAATGTTTATCTAAGGTAGCCACTAGCAAAGAGTCATAAGTGAGTAAAACTAAAGTGCCGTCCTGTGGATGTACTTTGAAGCAAGGCAGATTGTGTGTTGAGAAATGTGCAGAACACACTTTTTTTTTGATGACATGTTTATAATGGTCTTCACCTTCCACATTTCCTCACTTTTACATAGCTGTCGAATAAAAAAAACCCTGCAGAGGAAAGCCCATAACCGCTCTGAGAGTATAGCCTGTGTCTATGAAACCCAAGATTTGTTGCTTTTTATTCTGAGGGAGAATAAGGTTGGGTTTATACACTGAAACACAAATGCACACACACATAGACACCAGCTTCTACTCGAGCAGTCAATAAGCCGACTGTGGCTTTGGCAGTGCTCTATCTTATTTACAGGACGTTTGTTGCACTTGACATTTATCGTGGCTCCGGGGCCGTGAACTTCATGCAAACGCCATCGAAGCATTCAGTGCCAAGGGCCCGGGGCCTCCCGTCTCGTCGTCATCACAAGTCTTTTCACGCTAAGATAAATCACTTCCACTGGACCCCGAGCACGGAGAAGGAGAGGGATGGAGGTGGGGGATGAGTGGATGGAGAGAGTTAGATGTGAGGAGGAGCAGGGAGAGGGAGGGATTGAGGTTCAGGGAGAGGGGGGTTAACATCCAAGGAATACCCGGAGGTTAACGCCAGCCTCATTTCTCCCTCGTTAATTGTTGGGTGCATTCACACAAATATCACTAACCATTATGAAGGCGGCTTATGGTTTGGGTAAATGCTCTTTAGATCTCAGAGGGATGTAAACACTGTCACCGCATGACTGTCCTTGGTCTGAGCATGGCCACAGGACATGAAAGCCTGACCTGGAGCCCTGGGTGGGGGGGGTACATACCTTTCTCAGGGAATAATGCTTGTGGCGATTACAGTTCAACCGGAATCTAATGAAGATGAATATAAAGTCAAAGATCTTAAAACAGCATCTTGTATGGATTTCTGCTGATTGTTTGGTGTCATGATCTTATGGTAGCATCTCAACTACTTGAAATTATATTGATGTGATTATCAGGGCTAGAAAAGTAACTAAGTACAGTAACTTAACTACTTTACCAACATTAAGTACAATTCTGGGGTGCCTTTTTTTCAATTTTATCCTTCTTTTTACTTCTGTTTTCCACATTTGAGAGGAAATATACTATATACTGTGTAAATGTTGCATCTGGCCTAGCCTACCACTGAACACGTCTCATTCCATCGTCAAGTTAGCAATAAGAAACATGCGACGTCCAGTGATATTTTCAAAATAAAGGCACCAAAACTACTTTGTTAGGTTCAGGCACTAAAACAACTTGGTTAGGTGTAGGAAAATATCATGGTAAAGCTTGAAATAAGTTTTCTCTTAAATCAATAACCACTGACTGCGGAACACAGGACTCAAAACCTGATCTCCTGGGTGAAGTTTTGATAAATGGATCAACCAACAACTGCTCCTGGCGCACACTTTCCAGGTCCTTATGCTCGGTTTGTCCTCTGCTCATGTCATTATCGCCCCTCCTGGTACTGCGCCTTAACACACGCATTTACTTTTCACGTTAAGTGTCTAAGATTAGGTGTCTCCTTAACTCCCTAGCTTGTCACGACAAAAACAATCTGTAGTTGGGGCCTCTTGTTGTGTTTAAGACTTATTAGCTGTTACCGAAGAGAAATTTTTCACCTCCAAACTTCTGCTATTCATTCATTTTAGATCAGTTTTATGCCCAAAGATGTACAATGATCCATGATCAAACTAAAAAGCAAAGATTATTATGCTTACTTAGTTTTGTGTTTCCTCTCCCACTAATCATCTAACGACCCATCAGATTTATATTGTGACCCACTGGAGGGAACCACTTAACTGCCGTAACTATAGTAACTGTACACAAAGTAGTTAAAATTAACAAAGCAACAAGTAACAACAGTAAAATGCTATTTACAGTTTGCAACAATCCAATCTCTTAACATATAATATAAGCCAGAGGCTTTTTCCTACACAGGAGTACCTTTTTGATAATGCAAGTGTATTTGGCTGATGATATTCTTTAAGTGAAGTTGAATACAGCACTTTTACACCGGTGCATTGGTTAGTAAAGGACATTCATGCAATACTAACACGCCACAAAAAAATCCTCAAATGTACATACAATGATGTTGAAATGGGGTAAAATGTTAACATTTAGTTTATAAGGACAGGGTTTAAATAGCAAGTATTACCAACAGTTTCAACTAATTAGATGAAGTAAAGTGGAAGATCGAGCATGAAGGTCTACACTAAAATAGCAGTTTATTTCTGGAGGTTTCAGTTGCATCTGATCTTCACCATCTTAAATCTATCTTTAGTTGATGAGAAATAATAACAGAATGGAAAAATCCATAATATACGTCAGTTTTAGTCTGGATTCCTTGACAGATTTCAAAAGAAAACACACTGTTTAAAGAATAGAAACTACAGCAGACAGAACAGCCGACATTCAGCAGGCAGTATATGGTCCTATTATAGGCAGAACAGTACAAGATCTAATAGCGGTGCACACTAAAAAATGGCTTCAGTATAGAATGATGAATGTGCTGATGGAGCCCACCAAATCCTCCCAGCAGCTCTCAGGGCAATATATCCTCACAACGTCAGCTCCAAATTATAAATCAAACTTCTCGCAGGTCCATTTGATTCATTACAATTTATCGACAATAATTTACAGAAGTGGTTTTCAGATGCTTTTAACTTTGCCGCGGCAGTAATTTACAAACCCAGAGGAGAAAAAATAAAAAAATAATGAAAACAACACTGCTGTATTTTTTCCATTTGACTGGCAGTGCAGCAGCTAAGCGATATGGAGGGGTAAAAAATTAGATAGCTGATGATGGCTCATTGATTCACATGCTTGATGTTCTTGGAAAGGCAAAATGATGACACTGAAGAATTTGCTTCGGGCTGCCTTCCGAGCGCCTTACAGCCGGAGTGCTACAGAGGCACTGTGACTCAGATCCAATGCAGAAATGTGATAATCATTTCAGCAGAAACACACCCAAGGCAAACAACTAACAGACAGCACAAAGAACAGACAAAAAAAAAACCCATACCTATTCATACAGCAAAACTCTGTTTGCGTAATCCGCCTGCGAACAAAACACACTGGCAGACTGCAAATAATGTTTTTTTCTATTGTAGAAACTAGATAGTATTAGTGATAATTTATGTTTTACTGATTGCACTGCCATACAGACATAGTGTCACTAATGTTTGTGTCTGATACCTAAGGCCAGGGTTGAGCAGTAGTGGATCAGCATTACAAAATCAGAATACAAAAAAAATAAGTAACTATAATCAGTCAAGATTACATTGGATGAAATGCGTATCTAGATTATAGCTACACTTACTGTATTACACTTTTGATTATATCTTTAAAATATGACATGAAAAACTATACCATACCAACTCTACCACACTGAATACCCTTGGGGCACCTGTAGTTTGTGTCAGTTCTGTTGTTGCAGGTACAGTTGCAGTAGTAGTAGGATTCAGGGGGGGGGAAATGTAATTGGCAGAAATGGAATATGATATTCATAATTATGTTTTTATCAGTGTAAAATCACCTGAAAATGAGAAAGGAAAAAAAAAGAAAGGAGACGAAAAAGCATCAGCTGGCAACTGCTACTGAACTTCGCTCAATCAGATCGGAAAGCTGCTCCCAGCCAGGGTGAAGAGGCAAAGGATAGCCAGGAGGTAATGTTGCTAGCCAAGCGGTAGCTAGCGTCAGTTAAGGACATTTTATTTTAAAGTAATCCAAAAAGAGTGCAAAAGTATTCAGATGAGGGGGGGTTGGTGTTCAAGGGATTAATAATCACAAAACTGTCATGTCATTTGTATTCACTAACTGACCACGTTTCAAAGTAATCTGACCCAACCCTGCCTGAGGGTTTAAGGCTTTACAACATCTGACATGATATTTGGATTTCGCATCATAACTTGTATCTCTGTGAGTGCTCATTATGCCCTTCTCTTTCAAAAGGTACCGCTTATCTCCACGGAGGCTATTTCTGGTGCCGCGTGACACTGATGATGTTGACAGCAATCGCCTTCCCACATCACAGCCTCCGTAAAGGTCAGACCAAATGAAAAGGATGTGTAAGCGAGGCCTGTCCTCCTGCAACAGCCTGATCTGGCCTCAGGCGCTCCGGCTGATGAGGCCTAAACATCAGCACAGAGTCGTTATTTCAACTAGAGAAGCACTTAACTTCTTCGCTCTCAGTCTCTGAGGACACTGCTGCAGCAAGGTACGACAAGGTAGAAAGAAAGGGAGGTCACGGTGTTGGGTTTTGTCCCCAAAGTACCACGGAACGACTTTTTTTTCTTCCTCCTTTGACTCTCGGTGAATGCAATTCCTGCACACCCTGGGCGAATTAATTAATTACAAAGCTGGCTGGGTATCAAAGGTAAATGATTTAATTATATTCCCTGCGTCTTTGTTAAGAAGCCAACTGTCAGGCAGTGGTAAGTGGGGCTGTGGCCCACTGTGGTGCCTGAGGGCAGTGTGTGTGTGTGTGTGTGTGTGTGTGTGTGTGTGTGTGTGTGTGTGTGTGTTTGTGTATGTGTGTGTTTGTGTATGTGTGTGTGTGTGTGTGTGTGATTTTAAAAAAGAAAAATGAAAATAGAGAGGGG
>OMLP01017132.1:0-18516 GCA_900302685.1 Spondyliosoma cantharus
TATTCATGTTTAAACAGGGAATCTTCCATTTTTGGAAAGTGCATTGTACCACAATCAGAGCTCACACTGGGATTTCATACACATAAAAGTGGTGGTTATATATGTCTTTATCCTTTTATCTATGTTGTTAATTCATGCAATTTTCAAAGGACATTCTGTTGCACTGCCAGTTTTGGTAAAATTATATAGTTGTGTAATCATACCGCTGTTACAGCCTTCTTCGTACATTCTCCCACATGCTGTCCTTGAGATAAAAAAAGCACTGCTTAGTGAGAGCTGCTCACCTTGGATGTGATGAATTGTCGTTCATTTTGGAGAGCTTATGATAGTGGCTGCCCCTGCACCTGGTTTGAATGGGGTCGTGTATCTGCTGGGCCTTTTTTTCCACTACACACTTGAACTCCCCAGTTCCCTCCTACAATGCATCTCTCAGGGTTTATTTCACTTTTGTGAGGAGCACGTCCATAGATAGTTTGATTCAGACAAGGGAAACCATTAGGGGTACTGTAATGGAGTTTTTGGCAAGAGAGAGATCCAAGCATTCATTATGCTGGTCCTTCTTTATTTCGGAGCAACTTCATCAGCAAACCCTTGTCATTTAAGGACAAAAAAGCAGTTAAAAAAAAATGTTATTTGTTTTTTTACAGACTAGTTGCCAGCAGGAGAAAAATAGAACAGCATTTCAAATCTACCTTCTTCATCGCTGCAGTGTCGGTCATGATCAATTAAGGAACGATCCACAGTTTAGTTTTCTTTTTCTCTGGCTTTTGTCCCCTTTTGTAAAATGAATTGGGCAGCCTGTTCAAGCCTGAATTATGCATTTAATTTTTCGCTCAATGGAATTACACTCATAAAACACAGTGCTGAAGTGAAGATTTTTTTACATGCCAAATGTAGCTGTAAGAAAATTGATTGCTCAAACCAAAAAGGAGGACACAAAAGTTCACCACTTATCTGAGAATATGTCGGTGGCACTACAATTTTCGAATTTAAGGCTGTGGCATCTATTGTTATTCGTATTTATAAGAGTGGCTTTTAGCTTGGGATCTAAAGTATTTGACAGCACTAATACACAGTATTCCTCTGTTGACTTGAACATGAACTCCATGTACCAAATGAGCATCTGTATTCCTTTTACCCACACACTCTACTCGCTCTGAGGGCCTTGTCCTGAAATTGCTGCTTGCTCATAGCAGCCTCTTTCCTCGTGATGTGATCTTCTAATCCATCTTCAAAGCCCCCCTCCCCACGAACCATCTTTCGCTCTCCTGGGTTAACGTAGGTGGATGTGCTGTAGCCCGAATATCATATGCATGAAAAATTTGCCGTCTCTGCACCTTTTTGCTTCACATGTTGCCGCACAGCAGTTGATGGATAGAATGTGTCACTTGGTGCAGTGCTCATGGCAAGAGGCATGCTTTTTGGAGGTGGGGGTTGATCCCGGAGAGTCAGGGGACTGGGAACTGGAATATAAAGGCCAAGGACCTGGCTGCTTTGTACGTGTTAACTACCTCGACCTGACAGGGACACAAAATGCACGAGAGACAGACGTGTCTCTAGATTATCTCGGTTGAGGTCCCAGACAAGAACATCTATTATTTAAGCCCAGTTGCTAAATCTGAAACATCGTACTGAACTTTTTCTGCACAGACAACACCTTTACTTTATGTTGTTCTCCTTAACAAATCCATAAACCTATGTTTGTTATTATAGTTAAGTTATAGCAGTTCAACTGTATCATTTCAAATGTATCAAAATCATCAGTGTTTTGATCTGTGTGATGAGCGGCTGCTTTGAGCATGGAAAAGTGCAGAACAGTTTGTGTAAGTGTGGTGCAATTATCTTGCGAGTGATTTAGGATGCAGGCAACCATAATTATATTTCTTTGGCTACATAATATACAAAGAAATATAAGTTAAGCTTTGGGTAATGACACATTCTAGACAAATGCAAAAGAATGATATTAATAGCAATTTTATATGGTCACTTAAAAGAGCTTTGAAATTGAATGCTCATTTCAATCAATTTCTGATTTAAAATAAAAATGTTGACACCCCTAACATATATGCTATATATGTTGTTTACATATTTTGTAATCAATTTTAGGTGTGCTGGGCCACTTCTTGGATGTATGTGGCCAGTGGCCAGCATTATAAGTTTGCCAAATGATACGCAATGCTGACATGACCCTATTTAATTTAAGGCTTTAACTGATGATCACCTTTTTTAACTAAATTGATCAGTATTGTAATCCATTTGAAGTCTTCCAACAATCCAAAACTCAACTGTTATATAATTTCCAGTGATGTAAAACTATATTCATTTGATGAAATCCATACTGCACTAAACCGACACTTGAGCAGCAGTGCAGTGTCCTCCCAGTTTTCCGAGCTGACAGGTCAGATTCAGAGGGTTTCCGTGGCACGCTATTCCAAGCAGGCAATGGGCAAGGCGGCCTTCAGCACTTACGGGTCCTGATGATATTATTTCAACAGGCTCTCAGTGGTGTGGAGAGTCATTGCAGTGGTTGAGAGCTAATGGGCCAGATGTAAGAGCCACCTGGCCAGCACCAGGCCTCCGTATGCTGCCGTCGATGGAGCCAGTCATGCAGAGCCCAGGCTCGGCTGTCTGCTGCTTGCCGTTTCTCCGGCACAAGGCTTAATTCAGCTCATTTAGCAGAGCGACTGTGCTCATCACGGTGACATTCTTCCGCAACTTTTTTTGTGTGCCCGAGTGTGGAATCTGCACTGGCATTTAAAAGTAAGTCTTCTGGTAATTATGACTTAAAGCCAGTATTAATGTATTTTTTTCTTGTTATCATGACATTAGCACAGCTTGACCTGTAAAAATAGAGGTCACACTGCAGAGCTCTGAAACAAAAATCCATCACTGTGAATCGGCTCCAGGCAACGTGGGAACTCACTCCAAATTTCTGTCTATACATACCTGAGTCGTAGACACTTTGCTATATCTGTGGAATGAGCAATGCTTTTGGCAGCCTGCCCATTTAATTCATTTAACACTGAGGAAAACAGAGCACCTCTGGCAAACAGGGCGGTAGAAAATAGAGCCGTGAATCTTGATTGTGGAGGTAAATGAACAGATAGGTCTGGAGGTGTGTCATCTGTCTGTGAACAGAGATGCATTAGTGTGGATACACCCCGTCACTTCTGTGTCCCCAGTAACCTCCCAGAGAAAACGACATTGAGAGCATGGAGCAGGTTTTGGATATTTTCTCGTCTAATATGTCATCAGAATGTGTCTGGATATGCTGAAGTTGTAAGGGAAAATGTCCATAGTTTCACTTCACGAGACAAAGCCATAATTCAAAAGTTACTTCAGGCAGTATTCTAGGCAATGGAAGGCAGTATGGTATGTATGTATACTTGTTTAAATATTCATGGCGAGAGGGCAGGAGTGGTGTGTGGCTGGAGTGTGATTTACACCAGCAATAAGTTTGTGTCAGCGCAGAGGTCGACAATACCCCCAAGCAAACTTGCAGAGCCGTGAATAGTAGATGATAGCCTCCCACCAGTGATGACCTCTTAAACTGCTCAGCTATTCAAAATACTCTGACCTGTAAGCCGAAAGCTTTTGCATAAATTCATCACCTATTGGTCTGTAAACTATCAGCAGCTAGTGTATCTCAATAATTGTCATCAAGCATTGTAAAGGTTATCACAAGTTATATAGATTATTATTATATGAACTAGATTTGGAGCATACACAGTGCTTTATATAAAGTTTTACAATTACTACAACAATAATGCACCCCGGGATATCTTTGGTTTGGTGGATTTAAAACTCTGTTAGTGTGCAGTATTATTTGGTTATTAAAAAATAAAGGGGTAAACGACAACATTCATCAAAAAGGAAACTGTTTTTTGATTACCATGATTTCAGACAGGCCACAGGATTGGTCATTTGTGTAAAAAAAACAGAATACAACCTGTTTTTTGACATTTTTCTGACATGTGACCTATTCTGGTCACGCATATAATGACTGTTCTCTCTGAGAAAGTTGCAAATATTGCATCGCACAACCTCTTGGGATCAGCTCTGGTTCAATAAAGCGTGTGATTCGAAATGAAACATCAGGGGTCACAACTTGGTTTCCTACATACAGTCAAATTTGCTTTGTTTTACCCACGACTGTGATTTTAAAGGCTCTGTGATTAATTTAATTTTATTATTGATTTGACTTCCAATCTTGACCATAATAATTAGAATGATTATCATTTTTGGCATAATCTGATGTATGTATTAGGTGTGAACATTCTTACTATATGTCCTTCTATCTAGGTGCTGCAATGTCCAATCTTGCAGCAAATTGTGTACTTAGCATTTGGCTTGCATTGTTGTTGTGTACTTTCTTTACATAGATGATATACATGTTTAGATCTTTCCCCCACAAAGCTGAGTTTCAGATCAAAGCAGAAAGGCAGTATATTCACTTTATGTAACTTAGGAGGCGAACCTAGGTGAATACATTACGTATTGATGATATTATGACATGTTTTAATATTGATACTATTAATAATAAAAAATGAATGGGCTTTCCTGCAAAAGGTATGCACCTTACCATACCAGTCTCTAAAAGAAAAAAAAATGTTTAAAGGAACCAGAAAGCACCAATGCCCTTCTCACCCCGAACCATTTAAAGTGCCTCAGTCAAGAGAACAAACTGCTCTTGGGAGATGTGCAGGGGAGACATAAACACCGAGGTACATCGGCCCTGTGTGCATCTCCGGCACTCTGTCACCCATCACTGTCTGGGCCTTCCCCTCAGTCTTTAAATCTGGAGCGACAGGGTGTCACTGGGAAAACCCATTGAGCACACTGCGGGACGATGGCTGCATGCCCTTCTCCATCACACCTTTGTTCCATCCTCCACTCCAAGCCATGACAAGGTAGGGAACGAGTTATCACACCCGTCAGCTTTATGAGTCCCCGTCTGCCTGTGCCGCGGTAATAAAGCCATTGTGCTGCTTCTTCAAAATGGGGTGAGTCAGAGCAAGTGATGGGAAATTGGTCAGCAGAGTGTCGTTGAGGGGCAAAAAAGTACATTCTGCGCCAGTGGCTTCTTTGGATGCATTGTTGGTTTGATTAATAATATGAGAAGAAACCCCTCATTCCTCTGGAGTATTTTCCACCTGAGAGCCAGGCCATAAAAGCCCAAAATAGCCCAGAATTTCTCAAAGCTTGATGAGAGGAGAATTTAAAATGCATTGTGTGAATAGTGAATATTCATATTTAAATGAGTCCATATTAAGACTGCTGCAAAGCAAAGTATATATTAACTCTCTGATGAAAATTCAAATTACATTTTTATAGTAACTGTAAGTAAATGCTGTCTTACCTACATATACACTGTTTTCAATCATAAACTGAAATCTCCATGTCACTTCTAGTCAGTCCAAATACACTATTTACCAGTTTGACAGCTTAAAATGCCCCTGAAGAGGATTCCGTCATTTCAGCAGAGCTCTGGAGATTTTTTGTGAGAGACACGTTTGACAGAATGTGAACCTAACGGCCTGCTGTGCACTGCGAGGAGTGGTAATTGTCTGAGCAGTAATTGCACTCTCTGCATCTGCTAGAGAGAATAAGGGCCGTCATTGGGTCAGATGCCTGCCGCCTCCAGGAACATTTAGTCAGCCGTGGCACATGTGAAGGCTAACTTCACTGGATTCGTACAGTATGCAGAGTAGTGACAAGATAATATCTCCCATCCATGCAGTGTCGTACTAAAACTATCCACTAACGTTTAAGTAAATGTGCGTGACCATATGCATTTACAGAATTGTTCTGTGAGTTGTTTTTGATGGTGCACCCAAATGATTCAAGGGCCATTTTGTGCTCAGCCCACCTCTGCCAGAAGTTCATTGAGAGGGTAGTTTGTCAAGAGCATTACATTAATTGTTAAAGTTGCAGGGGGTGTTGTGCACCTGGAAATGAGGCCATTAGTATTACCTGTCATGCTACTTTTTGCAAAAAATAAAAAGCATAAAATTGGCTGGAAATTACCACCCTGCTGGAAGTAATGGTACGTGGTTAAGAGGCTTTTCCTCATGCTGTTGCATAAACAATACTTGTGTTATGCTTTTAAGATGAAAACACATACAAAACATATACATTATATTGATAACCAATAGGTGTGTAACAGATCACACAACTCACGGTTCGGATCGTGTCACGGTTTTTGAGTCACGGATCGGATCATTTTCGGATCAACAACAATTTAAAAAAAAAAGATGACAAGACAAATGTGACCTGGCTTTCAATCGCTTTTTTTCTCGAGGTGATGCCACTTTCGTAGGCCTTTCTGCTGCCACAGTGCCGACACACCGTGACCGTTTTGTCAACCAACCTTATTCCATTTTCATTATAGGTCACAGGGAAGCCAAAGTGCTCCCATACACGTGTTTTTTTTTTGCAGCTGTTCCGCGGATCACATGCGTCCCGAACCGCGAGGGTTGTTCCGTACGGATCACGGATATTCCGTGTTCCGTTACACCACTAATAACCAATATCAGTTTGAGGGATTTGGGCATATAATTGACAGAAGGTTTGACAACTTGTGTGATTTTAGTAAGAGTAAGTGATCTAACTATTTTAGATCGCAATTGACCATGAGAGCATTCACGAGCTACACATGGTCTACTATGATTTTTTTTAAATTTCATCTCACATCCAAACTTCACATCACTTAATTACGGGTGAATGTACCCAACATTAAGTTGGGTATCATCAATGATACTCAACTTTTACTTTGGCTACATCAACATTGAGTGATGTAGCCAAAGGTTATGCTGATTGGACGAATTGCTTCATGTGGCTTTTCCTTGGGTGATTTCAAATACAAAATGCGAGTTATAGCTAGAGCCACAGTAGGTGAGGAACTAGTGTGAAACGAGAACCATCTTAAATGCAACGCTGTTTCCTTTGCAAATGGGAGAATTTGTATTTCCCTGTTTTCTAGGATTGGAAATGAATATCTTTTTTTTGGTGCCGTTGATGGGACTAAACAAGCAGTTTGAAGTTGAACCCCGGTGTCAACGAACTGGCGATGGGCATTTTTTTTTACAATTCAGCCCTCATTTTTCACTAATTTAAAAACAAATAATCAGCAGATTAAAAAGAAAGGTAATGAAAATGATCCTTCGTCATAGCCCTAAACAAGTGGATGAAAGTCAATTTCCATTTGGTCTATCAAAATTTGAACACTTAAATAAGAATATGCCCTAAAACATAATCTCTCTCCTGATGCAAGACAGTTCAGTCAGTGTTTCTGACAGTTGAAGCCATCTCCCAAAAATAGAAGGCTCAGGTCTGTCATACTGTCAAAATATCAATCCTGAAGGAGTGCTACTGACAGATTAGGACGCTGCATTTACATAAGTGTCACCTTCTGGACCAGAAAAATATGACCGATTCCTTTCTCACTGTGTCTGCACGAGTCTCTAATTTTATTATGAACTAAAGGATTTTTGTAATATCAATTTGCAAATCTGCTTTGAACATTATAAAAAGTCACAGTAATCGAATACCTATTGTTTTGGGTGTTTTTACAGCATGTTGTTTCATTTAGTCTGAATGGTGGATGGATTCCAAATGCCAGAGGCAGTACATGCTCTACAAAGGGAACTAGATTGGAGGCAATTGGAACAGCATCTAACACAGTGGACCCAGCTGAATGGATCAGTTTGTTCATATCACTCTTGATGAAGTGAGACCGAAAAGCCACCAAGGGTCATTATTGTTAGTCTGGTTTTGTAATGGCTTTGATATTTGGAAGTTGTACTTTAAATCAGCAATGGCTGCGACGTGCCTCGCTGAAAAATTAACTTGTAGCTTTTCTAGAACAGAATGTGATTTTTTTATTTTTTTTATTTTTTATGTTCTGAGATAGATTTATGAGGCCAGAGCCAAATGAATGCATTTGATAACGGCCGCAAGAGTTCAATGCAATGTTCTTTTCAATCAGATTTCTTTAAATAAGTGGATTAAAGCACAAGATGTATATTCATCACATTTTGCCACCTCTTTTACCTCCTTACGTCCTTCCAATCTTTCTTAACGCTTGACAAGAAACAAAGGCTGTAGCTTGCAGAGCAGGGGCCTCCTGCAGAGCCAGAGGCTTGGAAGATTAATGCAAATTCACCTGTTCAATCTCTTTCCTCTGAAGCCTAAGATATTGTATATTAGAGTTAACAGCCAACCTGAGCGACTATCCTTTCAATAGCAGCACTCTAGGGTACCACTGACGAGTAGAGGTGACTGTTGAGGGTCAGTAGAAATGGCACGTGTTGCTGGAAATGGTCCATAAAAGCTCTTTCTGACATGACTGAGTAGCCCTGGATTCCTTCCAATGGACACTTTCGCACAGTGGAACCCTCACAGTAGAACCCTGCAGTTCCTGTCAGGTCTGGGGTCAATTCTGTGTGATTTAGTGCAGGAGCCAAACTGCTGTTTGTTTATTGGGAACTATAGCCCAGTTAGTAAACCACCTCTTCTGGCAACAAAATGTGAAAATGATAGTTTATTTGGTTTGGATAGAGTACAAAATGGCATGATTGATTTTCTGTTCCTGACAAAATCTAATCCGGAACCTGAAACTGCTTTCTTCAGAGGAAGCTGCAAAGAAACACTAGATTAATTGTCTTGAATCCTGTGCCTGTGTTTGGCATGTTTGGCATTGTATTGGAAACAAAGCTACTCCAAGCTGGCGTGTCTCCGTGCCCCTTTTTTGCACTCCTTCAAGGAGGAGTACAGCACATATGGCCCCCTGGGCGGTATGGATGGGTCGCTGCAATCAAAGTGGGAGGACATGAGCACGAGAAGTATCCCATCTGTCATAATGTCCTCTCTCTCTAAAATGGATTAATAACGGTCGGGAAGAGAAGTGAGCAGAATAAAAGCATCATAATTATCTGCAACAGAACGAGGGAACTCACAGGGCACATGACAGTTTGAGCAAAAATCAGTTTGTTATTGCTCGATTTGGGCTGTTGTTAGTCATTCCATCCAGTTACCATGTTTTTGTCTATCACAGCGTGAAAGGGCCCCAACATTTTTTTTTTAAATACATAACCAGGCATTAGTCTGCAATGCATCTGCACCACAGCTGCTAATTCTGAATAATATGAGTTGCACTGCTAACAAGCCACAGTGGAAAGTTGTTATGAAATATTTTCTCATTTCCTTGAAATACTTTAGTTTTGTCTCACAACTGTTTCTCTATTTTTTCATAATGCTGAGAGCTCCCTGGGGCTTTGGCAGTGCACGCATAATACTGGCACTGCTACACAGGAAGATGATGTTATCTGATGGCCTGATGATGTGTGAAGCCCACACCTGTGAGTCTTGTCCGAGTCATGCAAGGGTGTTTTTAAATGTAATGTTGAGACTGCTTCTGTCGCCATGGAATATGCTGCAGTTCAACAAAAGTGCAAATATAACATCATATTTCATAGTACATATTCATTAGTGAATTCCCAGGCTAAAACAAAAGGGGCTATTTTCTTTATATAACACAATTCATACACCAGACAGTTTCAAGGTGCTTTTCAGACATTTGGAGTTTTGAAGGAATTGGAGACAGACTTTAACTGTTTGTTAACTCTAACACACTCTTAGGATTGGAACTCTGATGATTGGCCTGTGTACTTTCCATCATTTCTTTTACTTTTAGATCTGGCTGATCACATGGATTTCAGTATCAGAATTACCCCAGTACAGTACTTGAGAAAACTGTACTTAGCAACATTCCATCGCTAGTTATTTTTCTCTGCAAATGTATATCGCTTCCAAAGATTGATCATTGGCCTCCTTGATTAATAAATATCGGTATGGGTGTTCTTATTGGTCGATCGCTATTTCCCACGCTTAAATCTGGAGGGTAAGAGTATGACCTAAATAGTTCTGAATCCGCAACTCCCCTATTTGGATCAAGTAGCTGAAAAGACGGTCGCTTACATGTTATTTCAGTATTTCAAATATTCAATATTTACTTTTGGACTAACTGAAAGTCCTGAGGTGGTGTTGTCCACCCAAATGTGGTGCTGAATTCTTTTCACATACAGCATCTTGCTTTAATTCCATCCTTGTTTGTTTGAGTCTAATGTACAGAGTCTTGTGTTGTTTGCTAATTAAAATACATTATATGTTCTATCAGTGTTTCCAACAGGATTTCATGAGGGGGTGGACCTTGGACTCTAAGCGGGGTCAGGGGCATGCTCCCCCACAAGAAAATTTAGCAAAAATTATCTCATAAATAACATGAATGAGAAATTGTATAAAATATCAAATGTAGACAATAATATATAATATAATATAACGCTGAGCTTTGGCTCTGCTTCCTGATGATTTGTCCAGTTTTACTCTACTATGCAGCTATACAAAGTTTTCATCCTATGAGCTATAATCAGTAGTCAGTATCAAGCTATTGCTTTTTATCTTGTAGCCAAAATTATGAGTGTGTCAGTCCCATCTTAACTATATATTGTCTGGTCTGTGTGGTTTAGGTTGAACGTGATGTTAGAGATCGTCAGCGCTATTATGAGATGTGAAAAACATGTCTGGATCAATATGAGACCATGGCGCAGCAAATTAGAGTATGGTGGGCTGCCAGAGTCTTGTTAACTTATTGGAAACACTGGTTCTATATTTTAGAAGAAGCCAAAGTCCAAATTCAAAGCTAAATGCCTTATCAAAGCTCTCAGTTGTCATTATCATGATGCACAAGAAAGTAACATTTATGGCACTCTAAATACATAATGCTTGGATTATGTTAAACTTCAAAGGAAGACGATAGCACAATGCAGCTTTGTAAGCATGTCTGCTAAACATGTAAACATGATGTTTACTCTACTTATGCTGATAAGAAATTTTTTCAAAGTAATGGAAAAAGGTGCCATACAGGAGTCTAAAAAAATGCTTCAAGGAAGTGCAGAAGTACGTCTGTGACAGTTCTTCTCCCTGTATAATTATTGTCATTGGAAAAATAAGTTATCAGCAGCATTAAAAGCTACACACGAAAGCTAACATACACTGTAAATCTAAATGGCAACAAAATAATTGATTCTGGCCAAAACATATTCATTTTCTACCAACCTGGACTGGCTCTTTTTGCAAGTTTTGATCTTACTCTGTGTGTGAGTGGAGGCTTGTCCATACCAATACAAATGGTGCTTATAATACACAACCATCTAGCCTAGTATATCTTGAATCTACTGGGAACAATGATGTTTCAGTAAAACAAATATAATCTCCTCTATCCCGGAGGGTTCTCTGCCCACTTTAGATGGCAAGTCCTTGCCAGAAAACTATTTCAACCTCTCCCTCTGATCAAACCCCTATCACTTACATTTTATTGTGTGGCTGTCCTTGCCGACTCAAGTGAATTTGTAGACGTTATTTATGGAGGGCTCACAGCCCTTTTTTTCCCAGCACCAATCCATTCAAGAGTGCACTTGCCTGTTGCATCTGACTGATCAGAGTCAGGAGGTTTAATATGCTGCTTCTCCTGGTGGAATAGGTAAATAATCAAATAATGATTTTTACTCCACAGTCAGTGTGCTGAAATAGAGGGTGTTTTTTATTAGTGGTAATGAAAGCCATAGTGCCACATCTCCACCTTAATCATGAGGTGAATATTTTTAGTAGCCAAGAAAAAGAATCATAGCAGAGGGGAAATTCATATTAATCTAAGTCAGTGTTATTGACTGTACGCTATGCTAAAGGGGGGCTCAGGTCAGAGATAGCACATTGTGTGAACAATGAAATTAAAATGGGAAAAGAGTGAGGGATTTGTTTCATTTTGAGAATATTTTTTTAATCACTGATAAATGGTGAGTGAAATTAATGTATTATGTTAAGGTAAAGTAATTATTGCTTATTAACTGAATGGAAGAGTCTGGAAAAAATCCAAACTAAAAAATGGTCTGTATCCAATTAAAATGCTAATATGCACTGTAGGTTATTGTAAACAATTAGCTGAAGCACAACATCTTCCCTTTGTTTACTGAGGTGAATACCAAATATGGAGTCCTTGTAAGTGGTGTTTCCACATTTTTAGAACAAATTATAGTAACAGTAGAAGAAGACATGTGCTGCCCACACACCTTTCTGAGTGTTTCACATCAGTTGTACCGAATGAGCTAAAGGCAAAGGCAGACATATCAAATGTATTATAATTTTCAATTTTGACAAAGCCAAATCTCATATCATCTTGGTGTAGGAAGCCGCCCACGCAGAGCACACATTGAGATTTGAGGCTGTGCTGCAATTATTCAGCTTCACGTGGCTAGCAGTGAGTATAAGAGAAGAAAATAAACTTTAGATTATATTCAACTTTATTGTCATTGTCGTATTACTGAGACAGTTTAGCATCTAAACAGAAGTGCTTAAAGCAGGAAACTGCAGAGTAATGTACATAGCTCTTGAGATAAATAATTGCCAGTGTTATGCGCTAAGAATACTACAATATTAACGGAATTACCAGAAATGAACATATATACAACATGTGCTGCAGTTACAGTCGGTAATTGCAGGTGTAATTGTAAAAATGCAATACAGGTGTAAGAATAAGTAATGCTAGTAGTAGACAAACACAATAAAGATCTGGATGTGAATACAGTGTATACACGAATAAGTCAGATATAAGATATAAGTTTACTATAGATGGCAGTCATAACATGAATACACGATAGGACAGATGTATACAGCATGGACAGTAGTAAACTTTTCGTCATCCTTTCATTATACTTGACATTTCAACTGACTGGACGAGCATGAACCATTAGTTCTCCATCTCACCAACCAGGTTTAAAGCCCTGAGCGACCCGCTTCAAAGGTTCCATTTCAAAGCAGTCCTGCTGCCACTTGACACTCGATCAAGCCAGCGCTCAGCTTTTAATGTTTAAGTGGACAGTCAATGCTGCTCACTGGTTCCCTTGTCTTCGGGGAATCAATTATTTTTGTTGCCGACATGAGTAGCAGTCTGGGCCAAAAGTGAACAAGCAGTCAACACCCCAGCTGTGGTAGTATGTAATATGTATAATGTATACACTCAACTGTTAAGCGCATACTGATGCAAATCTTACTGAGATCACAGGAGACTTATGTCGATGTATCCCAGTGTGCCCTTGCTGACAATCGGAGGATTTGCCCAGGGCATCACTTTATTTGAATGTAGTCACTTTTAAATTTGTTAATATCTGAATGGTTATGTTACTGCAGAGTATACCAACGATGGTCAGAGAAAGAGAACTTAATGATATGTTGCCCCAAAGTGACAAGAACTGTCTAGGTTTTTCAAGAGAGACATGGGAATGTCTGGGAATTACTTGTTCCACTAGCGCCAGGAAGATAAGAGAAAGCTACTGTTGTTGAAAGAGAATCTTTGTAAAATTCTGTTGACTTTAAAGTCACACAGGCAATTTTTTAAAATGTAAAATAGAATGTCTTTGCAGCCTAGGTCCCAAACCAGGGTTGTCACAGAGACACATGTAGGCCTAAAGACTGACACATGTAACAGGTCAAATATTTTCTGCTATTGATATTAATAGTACAAATCCAACGTATCCAGTGCTATTGTGGGCCTTCAAAGTCTGTTGTGATTGTACATGATACTGAACTAAACAAATACATTTCACTCTTTTGAGAACATAGGAAATAAAACTCTGTATACTCATCAGTTCAGTCCACCTCATTTCACCTCTTTATCCAAGCTCTTCCCACATGGTGTGTCCGTCTGACACCAGCTGGTATCACTGATTAAATGCCTGCTATTTAACAAGCCTACAAAGTAAATCATTGGTAAGGGTTACAGTTTGATGACTGCAGACTAGTGTTGATATACCGCCAGGCATAATTCCAAAAGCACAAAGCCAGAGGAAGAAATGATAGAATGAGAAGTGTGGATGCTGGATATATTGATCTATCTCAACTAGACATGTGCAGATATCACCAAGATCTGATATTTTCTGAGTTGACTGCAGATTTAACTTCATCTTCAGACATGATTATTCAATTCTTAGTAAAAAAGCATCTTGTACAGTTACACACGTGCCCATTTTTGTTTATTATCTTTCGATAGCTGTTGATTGTAAGTGCAACTTAGGTCAGTGACAAAAATGCAAGAAGTACGATCTCTGAATCTTCACATTTTTTTAAGAATTCTTCCACACACACACCTTCTGGATCTGAAACTCTCCTTATCTGTGTACTCTCAAGGTTGTCAGGTATGGTGTAGGAATAATGACAGCTGTTTTTCTGAAGCATTTCTTCCGCTCATCCAAGTAGTTGTACCGCGTTTGCATGTCCTTGATTATCCCTCTCCACAGTGATGCGCACATCTTGTAATTACTGCACACCCACAGACGGATGCTCTGAGTGATCAGACAGATCTTTGGGCTAAATTAGCAGCCCTAATTCTGTAGGAGATGAGGGAAAGAATCTGCAGGTAACGTGTCTTTAAAGCTGACAAGTAGCTCCTAACAGTGATTAGCACGAACATGATGTACTTGTGCTCTTCTGTGTCTGTTGAAGCCCCGTTGTCAGTTTCACTGCAAGACTAGTCTGATTAAACAGTGAATTTAAAGCTTGAATTGGTATAACATGATGCAACAGTTTGTTAAACTTTTGTTTTAAGAAAGTCTTCAAATTACCATAATCAGTTGTCAACAAAAGCACCTTGTTTTTATCCATTATCCTCTTTTCCCTGTCAACAATAACTCATCACCAAATAATTTCACCACGTCATGGACATGTGATGGTGACAGCTTGTAATTAATAATTACAAGCAAGTTTTGGGATTGTTTAGAATATTGTGAGAAAGACAGACAGGTTTTCAGTGGTCCAAGGAAACTTTTTAAAGGTCTTGGTCCTGACTTTAGCTCACTATGTTGAATAGATAACCAGTGCTCTAGCAAATGCTGTATGCATTTGTGTAACTCCAGCCCAATGAAAAGAACATTCTCATTTTCAGCAACAATTTTGCATAGCGAGTTTACGATCCTCAATGGCAGTTGGTTAAGGGAGAAATAAATGAAAACAGTGGGAGCCCAAAACAAGGGGTAGAAATTAGGAGCAATGAACAAGCACTGGAAAAAAAACAAGGCCGAAGGTAAGTAAAAATATGGAATAAGACAAAAGGGAATGAAGAGGGGGATAGAGATTAGAGGACAGCAGCTGGTGACAGTGAGGGGTCTTGTCTCTGAACGCTGGTGTAAAGCGATGACACCTGGCCGGCACACAGAGCACAGCATGACCAGCCAGTTCTGAAACCTTTTCCTGAGTAAAGCATGTCATTACGAGGAGCACGGATGGTTGGGAGAGGGAAAAAGAGAGATGGTGTGCTGAAATATTTCTCTCAACAGGCAGATTTTTAAATGTTGAATGCATTTCAGCATTGATGATGTTGTGTATATAGTGATGACCAGAAGCAAGTGTCAGGCAGTTAAAGCAAGGCAACTTTACTGGAAAGAAATATCTCTGGAAAGCATAACTGTAGAATAACATAGTTTGCAGAATTGTGCTTGATGTTAAAAGTTAGAAATATGTCTGATATACTTTCTTCTGTGGTCAAAGTTTTAGAAAGTTATTTTTGCTGGCAGTGTTTTGGCAATGCTGGTGCTGTGGCTCTATGGATGTTGGATCGGTCAGGGGTAGGGCAAGGTGCATAAAAGTAATTTCCAATATAAACTATATGTAGTCACTAAGACAGAAATAGGCATACACATTCCTTTCTTCAGATAAGAATTAAAAAGCTATGCGTACGCCTGATGCTGTTTTAGAAATCCCTCAATCATTGTGGAAATGGGCACACGTGACAAGCTTCCCTTCAAATACAAATATCCATAACTGGATACATGCCCATCCCTAAATATCTGTTTGCATGACGATATTTCTTCCTGCTTCACCACTCATTACACCTCATGGGAAGAATGGCAGAGAAGACAAGTACAGCTGATGTGTTTTCATCAGTGGAGCTCTCCAACAGCATCAGAACAGCTGTCATTATGCACGACTATGATTATTTATAGTGCTTGTGCATGTACTTTATCTGTTAACCACCATGGTGGTAGTATCTCAGTCATCATTATTAAACACCAGAAGGATGCTGAGTTCAATCTATAGAGCTCATAGGGCCGGCAGGGCCTCACTACTCAGGGTTAAATCAAAAGATTATTAGCAGTGAAGTGTTCATTCTAGTGTAAATTAAGAAACGGATAAAATTCATCACTAATTAATAATTTTTCCAGCCAATACGGATATTAGGGATAAAATAATTCTGATATTGATCGGAACATATTCACACATATTTTGCAATGATCCCTTAAATGTGATTATTCACATTTCACATTGTTACACTTAAACACTCATCATTAAAAACTCATCTGGCCCTTGATGAGTCAAAACGTGTAAAGATGTCACAAACTCTGAGTTAGTGCATGTACTGACATAATTTTACACAACATTAAATTTGTCTAGAATATCTTAATTTTTAATAACAAGATATGCGACATGAACACTAATCATTTTACCGTTTTCTCAATATCACATTCAATTTTAGTGGCTCAATACAAAACCTTTATTTGATTGTTAATTATAACATTGAGTGCAAACAAAATCATGAACTATAGATGCTGTAATAAAACTGATGTTCTTATCTCCTAATCCAAGTATAAACTCTAATGCGGAAGAGTGCACAGTCTTCATTAACTGTTTGTTCACCATCATCCAATGTAAATTACATTAATTTTACCACTGCACACCATTTTGTTCTGTATCTAAACACTCATTTGAGCGGCTGAAATTGCTTTGATTAAAGTCAAACATACAGAAAGACAGAAACTGTGACTCATCCTACTGTCAGCACAATGTTGACCTTTATGTCAAGATGGCTAATGTTTCTCCTCTCTGTTTAATCCATCTTACAGTCTACAACTCTGTAATCAGCCCAGAGCAGCCCATGGCTGATGCTTTGTCATCATGGATGCTGCTTACATTTTCAGTGGGTTGTCTACAAGCTCGGTGAAGTACAAAATAATTACCAGCACAAGTGGTGCACCACCTCTCAGTGTTGCACGCTCCACATGGACTCACACGGGTAATTAAGTCTGCGAGTAGGAGATAAGGGAAAATAGACAAAAGACACTCAAACACATCTACACAAAATTTATGCGGTACAAATTGCATTAAACAATATATGTTGTAGTTTCAACTAATCTGTTTCATTTGTCATACCTTTCACTGCCCTGCTGAACACTCATTTGTGCAAAGCAATTTTTATTTTGGCATCCCTATGTAGCAGAGATTGGTAAAACTACATAAAATACAGTTTATATATATAGTTATATAGGTATAGTTAATACCTAGAAATAAAGTAACACAAGAGTAAACTACAGACTGCTCTGCTAATAGTCACTTATACCAAACAACCAAAAGTGTGCTGTGGCTGGGCTCAGCAGCTTACTCTCGTGTGTGAGAGAGTTTAGTTTTGACAAAGTTTCAATTTCCCACCTCCTGTGGGCAGAGATCAGATTATCTCTGTGACCAGAAATTGATTTAGGAAAAAAGAGAATCACCAGGCCTGGAGGAAGCCCCACTTTGTGATGCAGGATGATAACACTTCTGTATGTAATCTTGTCCAGAACAGCTTTTAAGTTTCCCCACATGAGCAAAGCTGGTTTCACATTTTTGTCCACATTTTTGTCCACAACCTGCAAATAGGTTGTGTAGTGCATGGAAGACGAAGTACAAACATAACACAGCTTGTCTCCAGCAGTGGTATCCAGAAAGGATCTCAATCTTGAAAATTAAAATCACCAATATTAAAGGACAAATATCCAATCATGAGTTTGAATTTATGATAGTTTTGAGAGATAACTTAGAAATGATTTAATATAAAAGCCAGAGCAGATGTTAGGACATTGTTGTCAAGTATTGCCCCCAAGACGGAGTTGATATATACCTTTCTTTTAAACCCAGTGATTATGCTTTCTGACAGAAATGTGTTGTCTCTTAAATTCAAGCCGAGTCACTCAAGTCACAGTTTTCACAGGGCGACTAATTGAAAGTTATAAGGAGTTATAAGACTTGCAATTTCTTATTAATCTTTTTCTTCAAAGATTTTTTTTTCTAATTTAGTTTTATTTCAGACTTTGATTCATTGAGACTTTTCCATGTCCTAAATTTCCAATTTTAAACTTGGATTAATCATTTTTTCTCCTTGTAAATGTCAAACTTTAATCTCAAAGGAATTATGAAATGTTCCTTTCACTTTGACCACACTCTGGTCTGCACACACACAACCCCCACCTCCCACATGCTATGGATGAAAAATGTGTGTGTGTGTGTGTGTGTGTGTGTGTGTGTGTGTGTGTGTGTGTGTGTGTGTGTGTGTGTGTGTGTGTGTGTGTGTGTGTGTTTACCAAACGTTACAACTTGTGTGTGTTGTTTTTGTTTTCTCAGGCTCATAATTGGAGTCTGCATAATTTGGCTTGCCGT
>OMLP01017132.1:18536-30082 GCA_900302685.1 Spondyliosoma cantharus
TTTCACTTTGACCACACTCTGGTCTGCACACACACAACCCCCACCTCCCACATGCTATGGATGAAAAATGTGTGTGTGTGTGTGTGTGTGTGTGTGTGTGTGTGTGTGTGTGTGTGTGTGTGTGTGTGTGTGTTCTTTTTTTCTTTTTTCTCTTGCTTCAAGGCGTAAATGTGCAGAAACACAGATGTCACATTACTCTGCGTAAGACTTTGTATTCCACTTAAGAATGGTTCTGTGTTTGGGTTCTTCTCATTGGTCACAATCTGTAAGCCGTTCAAGGCTCCTCCCCTATGCGCTCTCTCACTCGTACGCGCTCATTCACACAGCCATGCACTTGCACTCCCTTCATACTTGTGCACACATGGGTCTCATGGCAGATAAATTATAGATCACAGCTTTGGTTGGCCTTCGCTGTAAAGAGTTCAAAGTGGAAGCAATACTCTTTTTGCCCACACCCTCTCACGCTCACATGCGCATGCACGCACGCACGCACACACACACACACACACACACACACACAAAGAGCCAGTATACATTCCCTGTAGCTACATACCTATATGACAGAAAAAAAAAAGGAAACTGAGAGGAGGCGAACAGAGTGATGCTTCCTGTGCAGTGATTGAGAGTGTGGGAGGACCAGATAGAGAGAGCTGAAGGAAGAAGAGAAAACTGTACAGAAGAGAGAATGTTTCATCTCCTTTGACGTATTGTAGTCTTCACTGGCTGATTTTGCCGACAACCACCGGTTTGACGAAAGCCACCTCAGTAAAGCTAACAGTATCATTGTTGCAGAAAATGCCTTCAAATGAGAAAAGGAAGATTAAAGACAGTTGTGTCATTAAATCCACTTCTAGAAATTTAGTTTTTGGCACCATAGCTTTTTAATCAAAACAGCCTATTTAGTTAACTGACAAAAGGTTATTTAATTTTTTGGTCACAACCTTTTTTTTTTTTTTTTTAAGGTTTTAAGTAAAATGTCTCAGGAACCACGGGACAGATTTAACTTTTCATGTAGCGCCATCATCAAGTCAGATATTTTCAAAATTGTTCTAGCAATTTGTTTTATGAAAGATACTTGCACAACTAATGAGGAATGAAATGAATTCCAAGCAGCCTCAGCTATACTTTGTGTTTACTGCTATTAAGCAAGTGCCAGCACACCGATATGCTAAAGTATAAAGGTAGAGAGTGTAAACATTATACCTGCTAGATGTCAGCATACTAGCATTGCCATTGTGAACATATTAGTTCGCTAGGATAAGCATTTAGTTCTCTGATGCTATTATTGCCAAGTCCTGCAATTTTAGATTAATAAATAGGATTCAAACTCGAACACACACCAGCCTAACCAAACTGCTCAGTCATACTCTCTCAGTGACAGATCAACGGTTCGGTGATCATATGAATGTAGCTGTAACAGTGTATATATAGAATAAAATAGGAACATGAAGACTTCAGCCTTGCAGTATACAAAAGCTCAGTTTACAATACTAAACATGTCAGATTATTAGATTTAAAGAAAAGACAGGACATTCTTTTGACCATGACAATACCTAAGTGACAGAATTAATGATCAGTGCAGCTCTGCAGAAGATCTCGAAGTATGTTATTGTTTTTCATATTAAAGATTACATGTTCATAAGTGACTATGTCTTAGTAAAGCACATCTGAATCAATAGCCAGCGGATCATTTATGGCTAACTTTCAAACCTTCAGCATGGGCTTATTAGTTGCAGTTTAATTGCTGCTGTTTCAACAGCAGATGGCCTAGTGCCAGAGGGAAGTTCCACATTAACTTTATTACAGTGATTCCTCAAACTGGGTAAAAGTTCTTTGAATGCGGGCTCTGAGTTTTGAGGTCAGTACTTTGAAATAATGTTCAAGGAAAATAATTTGAGCTGCAAGAAAAGCATGGGTTGACCTATATAAGGTGAAATGGCAGCCGTATTGGGAGGTGTTCACACTTTAGCCTTTACATGCTGGCAAGTGTGGTACCATTCGAGCTCTAATTTCTGTAGGTGTGTTTAAGCATCAGAAAACCATGCCATTGTTGTCTTACAGCTGCTTTTTCTAACTATGCCACTGGATTACATGTTAACTGGCCACATATTAAAATAGTCTTTGATGCAGCTGAGGCAGTGTGTCAAAGGCACAGTTCCAGGTGTTTTTGCTGATAAGGAATCTGCAATCTTGAGATTGAAGGAGACCATGAAACATGGCTAGAGGGGTGTGTTCGGGGTGTTTACTGAGTGGCTCATGCTTGACCAGATTGGTGTTGAGGTCTGTGACATCTAATGGCTCTATTTGTTGTGCTGTAAATGTTAGTTGTAGCGGTGTGCTCCTTGCCTCAAAGCTCCACTGGAAGGCTGAAATAAATGAAAATGACTATCAAAAATTAGCATTCAAACTTCTTCGACTTGACATTGTATTGATCTATGATAGAAGTCATCACAACACACTATTGTTATACTATTTTGAAAATCATGAAACAAAGACTAGAGGGCTTGCTGAGACAGAGTTCCTCTGTGCAGTTAGTGCCCATCTGAAAGCTGCAGGCTGGAGCAGTTTTAAAATGCAGGCTCCAGGGTGGACAGTTGCCATCTTGCCTCTGGCTTTATCAATGCTGGCATCTGACACTGGCAGCAGTGCTGGAGCTCAACCCACCATTGAAGAAGAGGAGAGAGGGTCACGTATTTCCACTTTGCCCTTGGACACTTCCAACAAAGACTTTGTCTGAATGATATCTGGAAAGAGGAAATGAAAAGTAAATCTGACCTTCATGGAGGTTGCTGGGATGGAGCTAAACATCCATGACATAGATGCCCCTGTACATACTTTAATTCATACACTAAATGTCTACTTTTCAGTATAGTTTTATAGCTTGTCACCAAAGACTGTGACAAAGAAGTTAATCATATCAGAAAATGGAGGTTAGGCCACCCACATATCATTCTATGCACAGATGGAACCTTCTTGGGGACATTGATGGCATTGTGCTGAACTCCCAAAACCCCAAAGTGCTCTCAGATGCTGTTTCCCGTTTGTGTGCCTCCTCCTTTTCTGTTCAGTAACAGTCTGCCATTTATACATTTCCACATAACGGTAGTAAAGGAAATAATGACTAATGTAAGAGCCATCTTAAAACTTGGGACTTCCAAATTGTACTTTACAAAATCAAATTTAGCGTATTCTCAGCAGACTACAAAAACTTGTGTACTGCCCTCACAGTGATAAATTGCCTGTCTAAAATGCACTTAAAGTAGGTACAAGACACTTTCATTTTTTTTGTAAATTCTGGTGGCCCCTGTGGAAAGTAGCGGTAGTGTTTCCACTGCCTTGTCATTCATTTGTTTTGAAATTGGGTGAAATGAGGACATAATGCACTATTTTTAGGATGCATGGCAATCTAATTCTAGCTATGTAAGATTAACTGTAATATTATGATGGGGAAGCAAAGTTAACTTAGTTTTAAAGAAGTACTGTACCAAAAGACTCTACAGAGCAGCTTTCCTCAGATTGTGAAACTCCTCAATTTATTCTCAGCACTTCATCATAAAAAACAGTTCTAAGTTTCTCACTCGGCGCGGATCGTCCCAGTGAAAAGCATTGAGAACAACTGGGATAACTTTATACCATAGGAACAGCCAGTCTTCTTGCTGATGGTCACATCAGTGTTGAATTGAAATGTTTTAATGGCAAAAGTTCCTTTTTGTACTTTCAATAAAAAATGTGACTTCCCTAAGAAGATGATTTCTTCTTTAAGTGATGTTGAAGAAAATTGTTTATTGCAGTTAGCTGACAATATCCTGGTCTGTTTAAGCCAAATGTGTGCAAAATGTGAAAATGAGGGCAATGAGGAATGAGACTGTGGCAAGTTCTGACTGTGGTTTCTGAAAAATGGAGGAACCATGCAGGGATGATTGATTTTAGAACCTTGTATAATTGATTGCCAATTGTTATTTCATTAGGACCACCGGGCAAGAAAAATGACAATGGTGTCTCTTTAACTATCCACTTTTCAGATTAGCATACTGATGTTAATTAGGATCTCACTTAAACTTCTGGTGTTTTGCCTAGCAGCTTCACTCATTGGAACTGCAATAGTTAGCTGGATACTCTGTACAGTATAGCCATAAGTAACAGACTAGCTGTCTGAGAACAAAGGAAGGACATAGCACGGAGGTTATTCGTGCAAATACGACTTTCTTTTTGTGCAGCGATGCACAAGTCTGAAACAACCACCAATGTGGTTGGCATTTTAATGTCCGCTCCAGGGGAGTGTCACACTCCGTTTGACCCACAGTAAACTACCTAAGAGTGAAGGAGGGCACTTTCAATGATTTTGCTCATTTTGTTACCAGCCAATCATGCATGGAAGTTTTTTTTAAATGAATCTATTCTTTTTCTGGACTTATCATGGCTTCATTTGGAAGTACAGCTAAAGAGTGACAGGAAATGGGATTGGAGAGAGAGGGTGATGTCATGCAGCAGAGGGCCACAGGTCGGACATGAACCCTGGGCCACTGCAGCAAGGACACAGCCTCTGTGCTTGGGGCACAAACCATAGTAACCGAACTGCTGATGTGCCCCATGCATCAATAGTTTGACTGCTCCAATCACCAAGACAAGAAAACATCTGATTTTCAGTACAAAAGACTGTAGATTTATTTTTGATGTGTGCACCCTTTGTTTGATTTTTGTTTTAAATATATGAATCATTCATGTTACTTACTATACTTAATGTAAGCTAGTTGCTTAGTAAGACTTACAGTGGAATTGTTGCCATCCCTGCCATTTCTTTATTGACTATTCCCTTTAACTAGCCTATTGTGGTGTTACAGAGTCCCAAAACCTACAGAAGAGGTCAGAGCGGGTCTGAAGTATTTGGCTTGGACAAGCAAGCAGCCTTTTAACCATGAAGAAGATCTTCCCTTACCAGTTTTATTTGCTAATGCTTATATTGGAAACGGACAACTTTTCGAATTCCCCCCACTGTGTTTTCCTGTGCTAGTAGGGGCCCCTGTTGCTAAGACAATATTTGTTTGTTTGTTAGGTTGTGGACATGTTGTCCTTTTCTACATCGTAAGCATTAAGCATTTTGGGCATCCAAAGGAAAGTATGGGACTGTTTGCTATTTATATAATCCAATTTAGATAAGAATTGTGTTGGGTGCTCTTGGAAAACTGGGGAAAAAATTATAAAACTATTTCAATAGGGGACAAAGGCCCTCCAAATAATAAAAAAAAAAAAAAAAAAAAAAAAAATGCCAGTGGAGTAAGGATGTTTTGACCGATGCACAGAGGTAGTACTTCCTCCCTCAATTGTTACATTTTCTAATATTTTGAGGGCCTTCTTGGTTGAAGTGTTTTTTGCTTCCAATTATATTTATTCTATTTGTGGTCTTGGTTGAAGCTGATAATGGTTAGAGGGCATTGCTATAATACAGTATATCCATCCATTTCATCTAGATTCTTTTCGCATTCTAATCAAATATTGTGTATAACATATATACATTTTTTGTAGTGTTCAAATGTTCTGTTTAGCACCAGCATTACCATATAAATATTTCCCAGTAACAACAGTCATAGTGCCACCTGTCAGATACAGTACCTGGAGGTGTTTTTGATAAAGCATGTAGTAGACATATTTCATCCCAGGTTTTATACATAAGTTTTTTCTGCTTCACAGTTTCTCCTCTTACATCCACAGCGATTTATGTGATTTCTCACCCTCTCAGTTTTTTCCTCCCCTTTCAACTCTAGATCTCATGTAGTATTCCCCTAGTTTCCATCTGGCCCAGTCAGCGGTTAGTTGGAATGCATCGCTTTAGAGTGAATTATTGGTCAGATATATTCCTCGACCATGACCTGTTTGGCTTGACTCACGCACATGTTCTTTCTTTGGATTTTCATGAAGTACTGGTAGGCGGTATTATCCTGTCTAATTGAACCACACTGAAAAACACTTTTATTAAGCGGGATCATCTGCATAGATTTGTGATTATTTTGCTGATTAGAATATGAGGGAGTGCAAATTAAACTGCATTGTAAGAAGGTCTGTAATGAAGTCCATTAAGGCTAGGATTTTACACAGCTCAAAAGGTTGATGTTTTTCACTGGAGACCACATTACAGTGGTTATCTGCAAGATTACCACTGTAATGTTTCTTCATTTTTCTTAGCTACAGTCCTTTAGTATGAGGAATAATGCAGCGTGTTACTCTTAGGTCATTGCAGGTGCCCTTCTGATATTCCATTACACACTCATGATCCATTTTATCTCACACAGGTCTTCATATAAGCTCTCATCTTGTATCACAGGGTACATCAAATGTTTATCATGAAGATGTCATGAAGGCATGGAGAGAGTAGCCAGAGGAAATACTCAAGCTTTACACTGTGAAGTCGATATCCAAGGGTTTCACCTGTTGCTGTATTTCTCCCATGCACAGTACAGAAACACTGCAGTAGTATGTGACAACCAAAAAAAGCCTCCCTTTCAGACTACCTAAGTGAACAATAATCACTTGTAGCAGATTGATCTGGATTTATGTATTCCAGTTATTAAGACTATTAAGTGTTGGTTTACCTACATCAAATTCAATCAACAACAGTACATCAAATTTTTCATGCAACTGGAGTGGTATCCTTGCAGATAGTTCTATTTTAATTATGCAGGTTTTGAGATATCTGCCTCTCAAATTTCTGCTGCCACTCTTATACAGTGAAGAGTGAAGAGTTGACTTTTGTTTGCCATCTTCACAGCATTGAAGACATACTTCAAATTTGAACAGCAGTACCTCTTTCCAGAAACAGTTGTCCCAGTTTCTCTCAATTACCCACAGAATATGCTATACAGAGCTTTCATTGGAACTACTCTTCAACAAAGAAATCACTCTGGTGAAAACTGTTGACAGTCTGATTTCATATATTTTGTCTTTAGAGAAAAGACTGAAGTATCTCTTCAGCCAACAGACCTCATTGCTACAAGATCTTATTTACGTTGATCAGATTGGATATTAATCTGTTTAAGATGTTGAATTGCAAACATAGTGGTAAACCACAGCTCTCTTGGCTCTATGCCATACTAAGCAGTGTGCAGATGACACCATCGAGCATTCCTCTTTGGACTCCTGTACTGTAAAGTTACCAGTGAGGTGCCTCAAGTGTCACACAGAAAGAAACTAATACACAGCTCTTATTGATGGTTCAGGATTAGCACTGAACCCTGGAAGACACCTGCTGCAGTTAAAACCTCATAGTTTTCATTCCAAATATAATCCCCCAACAAATCAATGCATGCAATGAATACAATGCTGCTAAGCATTAAAAATATGTATTGGCAAAAGTCCCAGATCTGGATTATAACCAAAATCTAGTAATCACCATAAGGTATCTCTCAGAAAAACAAAATCTTCTAAATCTGTTACTTTTCAGATACATCGTGCAAACAAACAAAAACAGATGGAGTAAAAACCATCTTCCAATTTAGTTTGCAGAGGTGATGAAAAATAAGTACATGTATTCATTGCAATCAATCTTCATTACGGTGCCCATAAAAAAAGCTTAAAATAAAGACGCCTTCAGTCTCCATCTCGGGCAAGAATTATTGTAAATTCAACCTCACACTCAAGTACTGTCTAATAAATCATCTGGCTCAAAGACCCATGGCACTGTCCTCTACATCACACCACTCAGACTGGTGCCAGTGTCTCCTTCCTTCCTTCCTTCCTTCCTTTCTTTCTTTCTTTCTTTCTTTCTTTCTTTCTTTCAAGTCCTCCAGGAGCTTTTCCTCAAGTCCTCCAGGAGCTTTTCAAGTGTAGTCTTTCTTCTTCAGTTTGAGACAGTGATATTTTTAGAGAAATATTACCTTGTTTTCTCTCCACTACTGATACACTCTCTAGAGTTCTGGAACTATATTTGAAGTAATCAAAGAAGACAAATACGAAACAGCAGCATGTCAGTACACTATGTTTCAGGAGTTGTAGTGTATCACTCTGAAATACAATCTAAACCATTAATGTCTACAGTGGAATTTATAATCTTCTGTAAAGCACTTAAAGTTCTAGCTGCACTGAGCACTAATCCATTCACTTTCTCAAATTAAGTTTCCTCCCATTTTTGGGATCATGGAAATCTATATTTCCACTGTGTTTTTGTGGAAAATGAGTAGAGTTGGACGATAAATACTGGGCCTATAATTTATCATGATACTTAGAAATTCACATTCTTGGCTATACAGTAGGTGCCAAAAGTTTACATACACTTGTGAAGAAAATGTGTGGATTGTGTGGAGCACATACGACTTTGTCACAAAAAACAGTCATGTAGTTTGGTTCAGTAATTAATTTACTATAGGTCCCCTGAAAATGTGACCAAATCTGCTGGCTCAAAAATATACTAAATAGTATGTGTTCCATTTATTCCATCACAGAAAAATGAGAGCTGTCGAAATAATGGGAACTGAAGACTGCCATGATATACATTTTCTTTACAAGTGTATGATAATGCAAAGCCAAATTGCTTTCATGGGACAAGCAGGGCATCAACACACTCCAATACAGTAGTTGGTAGTATGCACTTTCGTGGTTGGTTTCCCCTCCACCAATACACACAGAAAAAGAAGGAAAACAAGTAGAAGAGGGGAAAAAGTCTGAGTTTTAAGACAACAAATCTTCTTTGACCTTTGAAATATGAAATCATTCATCTTTGCTCACTGCATCTCAGCCTGTCTTACCCTCAAGTGTCCATAAACTACAAGTTAGGAGCTTGTTAGGATTAAAAATGTGAAATTGGTGGTTATCTTATCGTTATCAGCCATGTGTAACGGGTGATTGTTGGTTATTGTTATCAGCTGAAAAAAGTCCATATCGTGCATCCCTAAACTGAAGAAGTAACCCTGTGTGATAAATGACTGGCAGGAATGGCTGTCTCAGAAACTTCAAGGAGTTATATTAAATATTTGTACCAATTGATTGAGAACCACATCAGTTTCAATTATTTAGCTTGTAAAATAAACTTATTTTTGTGATTTATTGTTTTTAAAAGAAAATGTAGTTTGTCTACTAATCAATTTTTTTTGTAATGTGTATCTACATGTCTCGACAGTTAAACTTTAACAGAGAAAATTTTGTGGGTTTTCTCCTGAACGTACTAAATGTAGTCCTTTGTCATGAATGGGCTAACATGCAGACATGTTTCACTGAGATCAAGACTATAAAATGGAAAAAGCAATTTTCTACTGATTGCTCTTTTTGTAATCCATAAAAGAGGCACTACTCCTGGGAATTTGTCCATTTTCCTCCACTTAATTTCCTCCGTTCAAAGCCTGTTCCAGCATCACCTTAGCCAGTCTTGATGTAAACACATGCAGAGTGTGTGCGCATGTGTGCGAAGAGACGACAGCAAACACCAAGCATTGAATCGAAAATATTGCTACTCCTTCAAAATTAAGTAATGCTCTCTATAAAATAATCTTGTTGTTGTGTGTTTATGTATTAGTTTGTGCTTTAATCTATATGATATGCCTGCAATGAATATTGCCCTGCAGGGATAAATTCTGTTTATTGGCTGGAATTGAAAATCTAATTGAGTTCCTGCAAAATGGCTTTGAAAAGTTTCCGATACTAAATCATTAGAGAGTCGTCCCCCTGTGAACTCCTGTGGCTGGTATTGCTTTGTAAGGAATCTTTGTTATCCACAAATCCGTGGCCATATCTGTGTACCTGTGCTGAGTTGGGAATTGTGTCAGCAAAATGACAATAAAGATAACAAAAGAGTCAGAAAGCTCTATCCTAGATTCTGCTGAAAGTAGGATCCATGGGGCCAGCTTGGCCTCGTACCAAAACTGTGACTCTCACAAGAATTCTCTGCTATGTGGAATAATTTGTATTTGATCAATTTTCATTGAGCTTAATAACATTTAAGATGTTATTTTGAGAAAGATGGCTTATTACATGCTGTATTAATAGCTAAAAACTGTCTTGCTTGCAGAAATTGTATGAGGCTTTTTTTTTACACATCAAATTACTGAACTGTCAACACAAGAGACCTATTCAGTCCTTTTTGTCTGTGGCCCTCTGCCCATTTTATATTCAGACTGTGCCAAAAAATTGAAGCTCTTTTTTATGGTATTTCCCACATTCTTATACATATTATACAGCATTTATATAACTTAATTGCCCACAGAAAAGTATGACACCTAATCTCGATTGTACACAAGTAGCTGCAGTATTCCTCCATACAGAAATTCACAATTTTCAAAAAAATCCTTCTTATGTTTAAGAGCAAATTAGAGTTGTAATGGATCACCAGACAGAATGAGTTCATTCTCAAAGCAGCAACCAACATGTCAAGATATCAATAACCAAGACATTTTTTAGCTGTGTCTAGGTTCATGTACAGTATATTAAAGTTGGCTCCAATTACTGTATGACATGCACTCAGTTTCTGCTCATGGAGTATTGATTTTGTCTCCCTGGAAACAAAGTGCTAACCCTGTCTTACTGTCATGTGATTTGAGCATAGTGAAGCATTTTTTTGGCTCTTTCGTTTCAGTCAACCAGCACATGCTCGGGATTCATTATGGAATTATATGATTTCATTTAAAAATCACTGGGCATTTAATGTATTTAATTTTAGGAATAGAAAATCACTTTTGATGGATTGCAGCTGAGCCAACTAAAAGCCTTTTCAAAGGTTAAAAAGAGCTGCTGGAGGTTCTATAGCCTTAAATGCATTTATCTTAATGAGATGACAGGTGTTATTAGTATCTGTAGTGCTGCAGGTTTTTTTTTTTTACAATCATTATAAAATTCACTGCTGTGTCCCTATTGAAAAATGTGTGTTAATTCAAGGGGTTGGAAATCTGATGATTATAGGTGATGATCGATGTTGAAGGTGTCCACAATCTACTGGAGCATCATTGTGATTGTGGCATTTAATGTCCTCTTGCTTCTGTTTTCAAACCTCACATAGCCTCATTGACTAGTGGATCTGAGTTACTTCAAGTCAAGTCAAGTCAACTTTATTTATAAAGCACATTTATAATCGCCAAAGCGGACCAAAGTGCTGTACATTGTGTTCATTAAAATACATTTCATTGCATCATCACAAAATCATAAAAACAAATTTAAAAACAAGTTAAAAATGCTAAAACACTATTAAAAGTGGACACTGCTGTTTGGGATAAAAAAACACTCAACTAGAGTTAAAAGCCAAAGAAAATAAATGGGTTTTTAAGAGTGACTTAAAATGATCAATTGAGGCTGCAGATCTTATATTAAAAGGAAGTGTGTTCCAAAGTTTTGGAGCTGCAGCGGAAAAGGCTCGATTGCCCCGAGTTTTAAGCCTTGTTTTGGGCACGTCCAGGAGCAGCTGGTTTGAAGACCTTAGTGCTCTGGAAGGAGCATGGACAGTAAGAAGATCCCTCAAGTAAGGGGGTGCTGAGCCATTGATCGATTTAAAAGCCACGAGTAAAATTTTAAAATCAATCCTGTAGCGAACAGGAAGCCAGTGGAGAGACCGGAGCACAGGGGTGATGTGCTCT
>OMLP01017133.1:6850-17069 GCA_900302685.1 Spondyliosoma cantharus
TCTGTTGTTGAGATGGCAAATGGTTGTTGATTAATTACAGGAATTGCACAGGTTGTCTCTTGTGACCAAGCAATTTCCTGGATTTAATGGATGCTCCGCCAGTACATTTCAAAAGGCATAAATGGGATGATGCAATCATTGCATGTCAGAAACTTTTCTATTATGTCTGAAACTGCCAAATAATGACATTGTTTCAACGCAGACTCCGTCAGCTTTTCTTCTTTGCACTCTTGAGGGGTTTTGATCATTTATTAGCTTTAAAGGGATGTCAACCTACTTTTGCTGATATTTTTAGATGTGCTTTACATTGGAGATTGAAGGCATTTTACTCCCCAGACTTACAGTGTATTCACAAGAAATAACAAGAACAATACAAAAACAAAACAATGGTTTTAAGCTTCGGAAAGCATTACTGTAGGTTACATTTAAAGTTGAGATGCTCAATTAATGCAGTAATGTCAGATAGAATATACACTATATTGCCAAAAGTATTCGCTCACCTGCCTTGACTCGCATATGAACTTAAGTGACATCCCATTCTTAATCCATTGGGTTTAATATGATGTCGGTCCACAGCTTCAACTCTTCTGGGAAGGGTTTCCACAAGATTTAGGAGTGTGAGTTTTTGACCATTCTTCCAGTAGCGCATTTGTGAGGTCACACACTGATGTTGGACGGGAAGGCCTGGCTCTCAGTCTCCACTCTAATTCATCTCAAAGATGTTCTATCGGGTTGTGTGCAGGCCAGTCAAGTTCATCCACACCAAACTCTCTCATCCATGTCTTTATGGACCTTGCTTTGTGCACTGGTGCGCAGTCATGTTGGAACAGGAAGGGGGCCCCAAACCGTTTCCACAAAGTTGGGAGCATGGAACTGTCCAACATCTCTTGGTATGCTGAAGCATTCAGAGTTCCTTTCACTGGAACTAAAGGGCCAAGCCCAGCTCCTGAAAAACAACCCCACACCATAATCCCCCCTCCACCAAACTTTACACTTGGCACAATGCAGTCAGACAAGCACTGTTCTCCAGGCAACCATCAAACCCAGACTCGTCCATCAGATTGCCAGATGGAGAAGCGCGATTCGTCACTCCAGAGAACGCGTCTCTACTGCTCCAGAGTCCAGTGGTGTGCTTTACACAACTGCATCCAACGCTTTGCATTGCACTTGCTGATGTATGGCTTGGATGCAGCTGCTCGGCCATGGAAACCCATTCCATGAAGCTCTCTACGCACTGTTCTTGAGCTAATCTGAAGGACACATGAAGTTTGGAGGTCTGTAGCAATTGACTCTGCAGAATGTTGCCGACCTCTGCGCACTATGCGCCTCAGCATCCGCTGACCCTGCTTTGTCATTGTACGTGACCTACCACTTCGTGGCTGAGTTGCTGTAGTTCCCAATCGCTTCCACCTTGTTATAATACCACTGACAGTTCACTGTGGAGTATTTGGAGCGAGTAAATTTTACGACTGGACTTGTTGCACATGGCATCCTATCACAGTACCATGCTGGAATTCACTGAGCTCCTGAGAGTGACCCATTCTTTCACAAATGTTTGTAGAAACACTTTGCATGCCTAGGTGCTTGCTTTTATACATCTGTGGTCATGGAAGTGATTGGAACACCTGATTTCAATTATTTGGATGAGTGAGTGAAAACTATTGGCAATATAGTGTATGAAAAAGACAGTACGAGTCATAGCTTTGGAACAATTTGGATCAAAACTAATTGACTATACAGTAAATGCAAATATGTTCGGTATGAGACGCATGTTGTTTTGTCAATTACATTTAAACAAATATAAATCTTAATGAGTGGTGTGGTGCCAGACCAAATTTAATGGCAACTAACTATGAAACACTGTTAAGGGCATTGACAAGATCAAACTTTGATACATTGTTTAAATGAATCCCAAACAAAGATGATAAGTTAAGATGGTATTTTCAATCAAATGGGCTGTTAAGGATACTGGGATAAAGGTAAAATCAATAAATAATACTCTATCAGAACTGAATTTTTACACTACAGGGTAAGATTAGATGTTTTCTGGAGAGTAGTGCACAAAACAAGAACCACTGGTGCAAAAGTTTTGTTGTCGCGCCCTCTTGGATATCTTGGTTAATCCTTTTGCCGTATTTACTGGACCTTTTCACAGCAGATATTGGATTCATCACAGCAGGAAAGGCACTAATGTAACAAGTAACCTCAATGATGGCCCCACCAGGCCTCTTAAAGGGAAGGCAGCCATTATGTTATTAGTCATACCAAGTTAAACTGTCCACTGTGATAAAATTCTACTGCCTGAATCACAATATCTGTGTGTGCTTCTGACTCAGCCCTCTTCTTTGTGTTGTGTTATCTGTTCCTCTGAGGTTGATTTCATTTGCAAGAAGAATGCAGAATATTTCAAATGAACGCATTACATTATAGTCTATTTTATTCCTTGGAACAAAACAAATCTGTGGTTCAGCCTCAGTAATTGGTTTCCAAAGGAAGTCATAGCCATAGAGTGCACAAGTCAATTTGTTCTGCGTGTGTGTTTAACCTTTGACCTCCCAAATTATTCTCCTGTCAGTCCTTAAAATCAATATCTGGGTATGTCTCTCTGTCCGTCAGTCCCCACAGTGTTACACACTTCCATTTTCTCCCTGGTCATCTCAATATGGCAACAATTGAGAGTGACCCAGAGGGTGTGTCCACTGATTCCCTGTGGTTTGCATTAAGTGTCCCATCTGTTCCTTTATCAGCTGAAGCATTGTTGTTTTTTTTATGAACTCAATGTTTAGGGTTCTTCTTGCATGCACCCTGTAAATGAATAGCTCAGAAATACATTGTGTATTTCCAATCAAGTTCAGATACAGTTTCAACTGTAAATGGTTATATTTACTTCCTTGATGGAACTGTTTTCACAATAGGCCGTGACTGTGCAGTAAGAAGCAGCTGCTCAAATGGGATTTGGTAAAACTTTTGGAGACATTTAAAATGTCCTATTGAAATGTCCATAAAAAAACCAATGTCCTGAGTATTTTCTATGTTTTATGTTATTCCAAAAGGCGTATTAACTAGCTGCGGGCCGGTGATCAAGTCGTTGAGACTGCAGTAATTAATTGAATTGTCTTTATTGTCATTGTACCAGTACAACGAAATTTGCAGTACAGTCCCTTAAAGTGCAGAATAATGTCCTCTTACTTCTATTTCAAAACTCATTGCCCTCAGATCCACTCTGCAATTATAGCTAGCGGCATGGTGGATGAGGAGCTTGTGCCAAAAATTAAATATCTTCAATGCAATATTGTATTACACTGGTGCAAATAGAGAAATATATAGACTAATTGAACTTTGCTATATAGTCTATAGGGCACTTAAAAACTGAGAAAAAAGAGCGAAATTTGGATTGTGGATAATGATTGTGATTAAATAGATCATAATTCTATTTTTCAGTCAGATCACCCATCCCTACAATATCAAGTGTCAGATCCCATCTTGGTCCTTCTTGCTGCACAAACTGTGTTCATATTCTCCCTCAAAGTTAGAAAATGGTTGCTTTCTGTCTCAAGATGCAAGTGATGCAAGTAAAAAAAACAAAAACTGCAGAGGCATCCTGAGTGGCATCCTTTTCTTGCCCCTTCCCCTCTCCTTCCCTTTCCTGCTTCCTTGATCCCACTCTCTCCTAACCTGTGCCTATCTGTGTCCATGCTTACTGTATCCAGGTATCAAGAGGAGTACAGTATGGACTCAACCAATGCCCAGTAAGTCCCTGGCAGCATCATGCTTGCATGGCATGGAGTTTCTGGACTCTCTTGAACACCAAGCACATACGAAGCACTGTTAACTTTGGATTTTGCATTGACTGGATGTGGATATGATGCCTTGATCGTGTTTAGAAGTTGTATTACCATTACACCTATCTGTAAAGTAGGCAATGACAATGTTGTGGTAATGGTGCAGAATGTTGCGAGTAAATTATTCATTTGTGGCTACCTTTTCAAGATTTCTTTGTGGCAAAGACTCAAAGTAAACATTTAGATCAACACAGATTTTGCTCACATTCGATCACACCACAGGAAATGGTGAAAAGGCAGCTTGTGTGTTTTTATCAACATACTCCAGGTGTATCCTTTGTCCCTTGAATGAATATGCACTCGATGTAAGGTCAAGCCTTGAAGCAATATTGATGTAAGCAGAGATGAGAGCCTCTAGACATTCTAAAATCTGCTGGTTATATTGGTGAATAGGTGCTGAAAGCAAACATGTCGATTGTTTGTGCTGTGTAGTGTGCATGCTACTGAGTTTATGATGCAGTTCTGGTTGATGTGACACATGGAGTATCAAGTTTTAATACATTCACTTTGGGAAACAGAATTTTCTACAATCCCCAAGCTGCTCACATGTGGTCATAAAAGAGCTGAAGCATGGAAGCTTCATCTTGTACATGTTTGTACATGTAAATCAAGCTACACAGTAAAATATAATTTAAATTCTTCTCGAAATTTGTGGAAATAATTATTTGTAGTTGTCACCTTCTGGCCAAAATGTTTTGCCTCACTACATGTTTAATGTGTATTTCATTGTATTGGTGCACCCCTAGGTACTCTGGACTTAATCAGTGTGTAAGTGCAGTGGATTAAACGATGGGGTAGGAAAAATAATACATCTCTTTTTCAAAGGACATTTTCATTTGTTTATTGAGCTTTATCTTAGCTGCTAATGGAGCCAAAAAATCTCAATTATGGCTGACTGTGACAGGCTGAGAAAGTCAATTAAGGAAACATGTCATAAAACATACCTCTTGAATCTGCGATGTATCTCTCAATTATCTCTCACATTATTCCTCAGAACTGGTGCCAAGACATGCATTAAACAAATTCAAATTTACGATCAAGAGCTCCAAGACTCCTTCTCTAAAAAAGATATTAAGGATTCTACTCTGGAGCTTTTTAAATAGTCTCCTTGTGGTTGAGTCTATGATTTCTTTTCGAACAGCATGCAGTCCATGCTGACAGTTATTAATGTCATCAGCAGACCTTTACCACTCGGCTGTAGTGTTTTTTTGGACTGTGCTACTGTTGCAAAATGGATTGCGATCCTTAGGGATGTGCTAAGTGGAGAGCTGTAAACGTGTTGACATGTGAGTGTTTGTGGTGATTCTATAAGTGGAAATTGTGGCTGACCAAGCGTATTGCATTTTGTGTATGCAGTAGGTGAATCCTGCACACACACACATAGGCTCTAATCTCAAGGCACCGCATCTTCACACATTGTTAAAGGGAATGAGGATCATAAACTACCCAAACACAAAATGTGTGACACAGTATTGAGGTGTTTCCTGTGGCTGTGAAAAAAATAAGAACGTTGCCTGTCTCACGTCGGCACAGGAAGTATCATATTTTGGTTTCAGTGTTCATCGTTGCACGTTCAGAAAACCACAGCATTTGGTGTCAGCAATGTTTACTGTAGGTGCATTCACAGTGGGTGCTTGAACCACTTCAGCTGGTTCCTTTTAATATGGAGGAGCTCATTACAGAGACGTCCCCGGATAGCTGCTTGAGGTAGGTAGCAGGTTGAAAACAAGCGTGTCCTTGTATTGAACATCAGAGTGGTGACACATACTGTGAAGTAGTGAATTTTTTAACTTTCACACAATGTGAAAGAAATGTCTATGTGCATTGCATGACCTCTATTTCTAATACTTCATGCTATATTTGTGTTGTGTGCAAAGAGGCTGGTGTTATGAGCACTCTTTTTTTCTGAAAATCGTACTGTGTAGAGTGAAAACACATTCTTGACAGTTTATAGAAAAGTATTGTTAATTGGGCAGTTGTAGAACATCGTCACAGTTTAATTGTGCTCTCTTGAGAGGCATTCAAACTAAATCACATTCATATTTCTGCAGTGTCTCTTTTTGTTTAACAAGCCTGTCAGTCTTGTTTATCTGCATTTATTCCTCTGTACTCTTTCTTAAGTGTCTTTCCAATTCTCATTCACATTAAACTGCTATGCTTTACTTTCATTTTGGTTGAAGTTTAAGCATAAAAGACTGCTAAAAGTCTATTCTGCCTGATAACATAGCACAGCTTTGAAATATCTTTTTTTTTTCTGGTGGTTACTGTTGGTTGGTAATGCACCATTTCAATCTCCTTTAATCTACTCTTTTGGTTATGAAATTTCAATTTCAGGGGAGAATCACTGCCATCAGACTGTATGTAGGGGAGGGAGTAGTGAATTTCAAAAGCGTCTTTCAACATTGGTGTTATTTCATCGAGTTCCCTATTAAACTTTCTCACTCTCAATGTTCTCGCTCATCTTAGAGTTTGGAGATCAGGCCCATGTCCTAGAGTGTTTTAGCTCTTGTCACTGCCACACGCTTTGTCATTTTCCTACACAAGTACAAGGCCTCTCGGGTTTTCTAAAGTTTTTTTCTTTGGGTTAATTTCCTTTTTTTTTGTCTAATGTCCCATTTCTCAGACAATCTGCCATTCTCTGAGCTTTGCTATTTATAGTTTGATACACAGTTTGTTGGGATCTGTCTCTGATATAAGTTTCGGAGAAAAGCTAATGCAAAGCAAGCAGCTTTTTTACTAGGCCCCAAAGATGACATCGTCTAATATGACAGCTCCATCAGGCACTGAGGTGTCAGTGCTTTTTATCATGCTGAGCCCTATTCTCAACAGGGCTCTGCAAATTATATGGATCATCAGAAACTTCCTAATAACCCTGTGTAGAGTTTACTTCTGTTTTCTTTCAAATCAACCAGCATCCTCTTAAAGTTTTCAAGGGTTTTCTGGGTCGGTCATGTGGAGGCATTGCTGCCTCTGCATTTTCCGGAAACTCTCTCATGTGAATTTGCCTTTTTCAGGGACTGCTAAGCGTGTTATTCATCTATTCGGCAGTTCAGCTTGAGTGCTCTTGAAATCTCCACTTCGGTCAACAGTAAGATTAATTTGTTCTTATACAGATGGTGTAGTCAACATCCAAGTGAGCAGAATTTTTATTATTATTATTGAGGCAGACCTCTTTGACAGACCTTGAATGACTTTTGACAACTCTTTTGCTAAACTATGATGAATTCTGCTGCAGGGCACGTAACATTGAGCCAAGTGTTTAAGAATAAAATGCTTCAGGGTTGTCTGGGCCCTTGAACATATCATCTGCACATACAGAGTAGTTTGGACCCACTTCACAACTCCCACACACACACACACACACACACACACAAACACACATCCAGAGCCTCACAGAGTTTATGGATGCCTCAGAGGACCAGAAATGACCCGTACATGTACATGTACATCTTGTCTGTCCACAGGCCACCAGGCTCCATTAAGGTGATTTTCCTCTGACTACTGATTATAACAGAAGTTATTAGATTTCCCTCATGAGGTTCCTGCCTTCAGTATTCATTTGACAAAGCACTTTTTACAGTGCTAAAATAGCTGAATGGGCTTCAGGCCAGACACAGGCTATGATAACTGTAAGAGGTCATAGACAACTACATCCATTATGGGAAGTTTCAGACACATCTTGGTGGAACAAAGGCCAGAGTACAACAAAGATACCTGCACTTTTGAATATTCATGTCCAAACGTAATATTTTTAGCATCACTGCAGCTTTTATATCGGGCACACATCTGAGTGCGGTGCAAGGGAAATGTTCTATTTTAGACTTTTTCCTTTGTAAGAGAGGGGGCAGAGCAAACCTGAGGTCTGGAAAACATGTTCAGGCTGTGATGGGACAGACTGTTGTCATACTGCTTATTAGACAAGAAGTAATATTATTGATCTCTGTGCTGCTTCTGTGCCCCAAAGCCTGGATCTTATCATAAACAACAAATACATGTAGTTGAACTCTGGCAACCTGATTGGTCAGAGATAACTGGGCTTATAATTTCCACATTTGTTACTATGCCAACGCTTGAGGTAATTTAATTATGTAGGCATGGGTTCTTTATGTTGGTGTTGGCCCTGCCTGATATTAGACATGTGAATCTACACTGGCCTCACAATTACATTATGATTCACCCGTCAATTCTTCAAATGCACAACAGTGCTTGGTGCATCTTGACACATCTCATTGTATTGAATCATACATCTTCTATATTTGTGCACATGGCTACTTTTTTCATCAATAAATACAAGCAGTCTGGTAAATCTGAACTCTAGTTTTAAGAAAGTCCTTTCAAAAAATCAGACTATTGCAGTCTGCAATATAAAGAGCTGCATATTTTCAATACCAGTATCTGTGTGACCTGTCTCACAACATAAACATTACAAAAACAAGACATAAATCAGTTTGTATTACATTCAATTATGATAATAAACTGTTTTTCTATAGCACCTTTCAAATCAGAGTTGCAAGGTTTTTTCCCAGAATACAATGCCATATAATGTCAGTGCAACAATAGAGAAATAAAACAATATAAAATGCAGTAAAATCAGGGCATTCAAGAACAAAACAAAAAAGGAGCTAAAACAATGGGGCACTTCCTGAATGAGGCACACATCAAAACCATGGCTTTGTTGCACACATCTACTTCAAAGTCCGATCGAAGGTCGATTGTACTTTCAAAATACTGGGTGTTCATCTCCCATCATATAAAATGAACATTTGCAAACATTTACCCACAATTCAATACAAGAGAGCAACATCGTAATTTTGTAACTTTATTGTTCAGTCGAAGCTGCAAATGCAACAATTAACAGGCTTCAATCATTTTCTGTAGGCTGAAAAACTTACCAATTATTTAGTCACTGCATCAGTGCAAAATCTTCCACATCTGCATCGCATTATCATCCACCAAATATACATTATAATTCCTTGCACAAGACTGTATGCAACAAGTCTCTAAAGGAAATGAGGAGCTGCTTTTATCTGCAGTCACAGAGCACACAGAAGCATCAGTGCAAGATCTTAGGACGGGCTTCTGTTGCAGCTTCCTTACAGAGTTCCCCGCCGTAATTTTTGGCCCCGGGTGATGTTACGCCTTGCTAGCTGACACTGTAGTTCACCCATGCTTGCTCCTGCTACACTCTGGCACAGAGTCCATATGGCACAGAGCATCTGTCAGCTGTTTGACAATGTTTTTTTTTTCCATCACCAAAATGAACGCAAGCATTTGAACAGCTCTGTTCTGTGAATTTAATTATCCTGAGGTCAACAAGCTGTTTGATGTTTTGTTTACAGAGTCTACAAATAGGTCCTCTGTGTCTCAGGCAATGGCGCATCCAATTGTTATCCTATCACTGGCAATGGTCATGGTGTTCCTTGGGTGTCTGTGTGTGCGCCACTAGCTTTTGACACTTAAAGCTTGATCCCAGGTCATTCCCATCAGACTACGGTACTTTCTCTGGGGTTACACTTTTACTCTTCATCACTTCCATTATGATTCATGAACAGTGTCACATATTCTGAAGCTGTAATCTATACAAAAGGCTCTATACTATGCAGGCCTGTGAGTTGGGGACATAAGGTCATGCAGCATCTATTGTAACTCTGTAAACATTTCTGCCTTATGCCTTGCCCACCTTCTTTAAACTCAAGGGGGGTAAAGGGAGCGTTTCTTCTTAAGGTAAAGAATTACCAACCTGGTGTAAGTGCTGTCTGGCTTCTTGGATATTTAAACTGCACATGTTTATATTTGACAGCCTGGCTAATGTCCATAGATTGGTGGTGAAGTTTTGCAGACATGGCAAAGAGAAGACTGTAAGTACTGAAAAAGTATTGCAGTGGGTCTACAGTTCCTGGCAGTTATCGTCAGAGTGCCTGGTAGCTTCTTACATCATTGTTTATGTTACAGACCTTTAATTATGTGAACATAAATAAATGTTAGTGCAGTAAGGGCTTAACACACACAATTAAACTCTGTCTCTGTCAAATACTAATGGACCACAGTGTTAAAGCTAGGGTCTGTAATGTTGTTCAGAAACACATTTTGTTATACTGGGTGAAATGGTCCTTCTATCCTGAGAGTAGTCAATACATTATGTATTCAGAAAAAGGAACAAAAATAATCAGACCTCTGTGGCAGCTGCAGGACTGAGAAAAAGCTGACCAATCCATGCTGTCCGGCCTGAATAGAAAGAAAATCGGATGCCTTCATGTCTCATTCTGCCTACGCCCCCCTCAGACAGCAGGTATGTGGTCTCATAAGAATATCAGTTTGAAAGCCACAATAAACGGATTCAGCTGTTGATCCAAACACAGGTGATTTCAATCAAACAG
>OMLP01017134.1:0-25856 GCA_900302685.1 Spondyliosoma cantharus
ATAATGTGTGATTAAGTCCCATTAACAGGACCATTAATAATGCTTCCAAGTGAAATAAAATACACTACTCATTTACAAAATCAACAGAGTTCTGAGAGCAATATCCTCTGTGGCCTGTAGGGGGTGCAGTTGTTGTTCAAGCCCGGAAACCAACGAAGAAGCCGTACGGACCAATCAAAAGCCAAGGGCAGGAGTTACTTCCTGTTATTAGCCCTTAGAAGACTTGTGGCTAGCACATTGACTGATATTGTGTTATTCTACAAGCTAGAATGATGAATATTCATCGCTGTACGAAACTGATATCACCAGTATTTAAAAGTAGTGTTTTACTGGAGCAGACGGGTGTTTTTCGAAGCGTCTGTTCGGCCCTCAAAGCGCCCTGTAACAGTCTCCACAGTCCGTGTTTGTCTCGACGTTTTACAGCAAATGTATCCTCATGTCAGCGCTGGCATCATGTACACAGCAGTCACTCAGACACTAAAAGGTTTTATTCAGAGGTGTGCAGTGAAAGCAGTGATTCAAAGAGCGCTGGCGTGTTTCAAGAGGAATTACACGAGATTGACAACAGGCAAAGTAAGTAGGAGCTAGTTTGAGCGCCGAAATGGTTGATTACTGAGCTGTCTGATTCATAATTTTACTGCTGCCACATTAGTTGGTAGCTGTCGTTATAATGAATTAATCTTTTAAATAATGTGAAAGGAAAAATGCCAAAGATTCGATGATTCCAGCTTGTGAAGTGTGATGATATGGTCCCTTGTCATGTCTTCAATAGAAACAGTACAATTAGTACTAAAACATTGATCATTATTCATTTGACAGAAATGTATATGTATATTTACTTGGCAACGAATTAATAAAAGGGCAAATTATGTTTTTAATTCTTAAATGTGAGGATTTGTTGCCTTCTCCACCCTATTTGATGGAGTAAACTGAATATGTTTGGTTGGACAGAATTAGTTATTTGACATATATGAATATGTCACTTTATTTTTTTCTTAAACTGATAGACATTCATGATTAAGAAATTAATCTGTTATATTTATTTAATTAAATTGCAAAAAGAATTATTAGCAACCCTAAATTGAATAACTGGGGATGAATCACATCCTCCTTGGGTTCTGGGAAACTGCAGCTGTGGATTGTTTTTTATAATTAGGAAATAGGTCAAATGCCATTCTTTGCTGAGCCACACTTGTTGCACAAATATTGTTAGACAAAATATTTTACCTTTGTTTTCTTCAGGACCCTCTGAGACCTTCTCTCTTGATGTGCTTGTGTCTCTACTGCGTCAGGAAAACGCAGTGGACATCTGTGTGATTAAAGTACCAGAGCAGATCAAATACGCAGAGTACTTCATTGTTGTCAGTGGCGTGTCAGTGAGACACCTCCGCGCTATGGCATCATATGCCATCAAAGTGGTAACTGTCATGTATTTTCTCTTTTTGAATTGTTGATATGTAGGATTTGTGACTTTTTGGAAAACTGACCCAAAATATTGTTTTCCTCCAGTACAAGTTTCTGAAGAAAAAGAATCAGGCGAATGTCAAGATTGAAGGAAAGGATGCAGACGACTGGATGTGTGTTGACTTTGGTACGTAAAATATATATCCTAGAGAAGTTGTCCTGACATCTAAACAGCTGTGTATGTAAACTGATGTTTGACAGGAGAGTTCCAAGTGGTGTTCACATTCCTGCTCATTTCTCTCTCTCAGGAAACATGGTTGTTCACTTCATGCTACCAGAAACCAGAGAAGTGTATGAACTGGAGAAACTCTGGACACTCCGCAACGATGATGAGCAGCTGAAAAGCATGCCTGAGGAGACGCTACCAGAGGACTTCATATATGATGTAGAAGTTACAAAGTGACAACACAACACGCATCGTCTAAATTGTGGACAAACTTTACTCTGTAACTTTTAATGCATCCATTCCTGGCTCTATGAGAAATAAAAGCTGTTTTTGTCACTTAAATCATCTTTTGAAAGAAAACAAAAACACAAATTTAAAAAACAGCAGCCATACTGCAGGACTAACTGCCCCGTCATATTAATTATCATACACTTTTCATATATTTGACGTTTAGTGGGCATTAGATGGTATTTATAAAAGAACACTGTTATATTTGAATGATTTGAGTCCGCTGAATTAAATGTGTTTGAAAAATAAATTATTTTAATACCATTTGCGGTATTTTGGATTTTTTTTCCAAAAATTTCCTTTTATTGCAACAGTAAAAATGTGCGCTACAGGATGATTTTAATTTGTGCGCAGGCATGTAAAAAGAACTTAGAACAGTTTTTCTGTGTCTATATTTAAAGCTGTACATTTTATGTAATTATTCAAGTACAAAGAATCACCTTTTCTTTTTTGTTAAAATACCTAAAAATGCTGTGGAGACAAAGAATAAAGTGTCACGGAAGGGAAATATACTATAAACCATAATAATTACCAGAACTTCAAAGTTGTACTGAGGCACCTTATTAAAGTGAGTGCAGTTTCTCACCTTCAGCCTATATTTCCCGTTCACTGTGCAGTTTATTTTCTGCAAGAGACAGTTTTGTGGCTCTAGAGAAAAGATTATGTGTTGGGGTCACCAAACCAAGTCATTCCAGTTGGTGATTTCAACCAGGGAAAGAGAAGTTGTCCTGACATCCTGACTCAGCTGTCATGTGTGCCAAAACATTGCTCAGTGGATGAACAGACAGGTAACAGTAACCCAGAGAGTGTCTGTAGTCTGAGGATACCATGCTAACATTTACTATGTTTTGACTACATTATGAAACTGGTGTGAAGTTCTTGGTTTTCTTTTCCATCAATATGGTTTCTACAAACATTTGAAGTGTCTGCCCTGACATCCCACTGAAATATAGGTACATTTATCATTTGAAGATTAAAAAATGCTGTCTATCTCCAAATGCCTGCATTTTTATGAAGTGAATTTGAGTAATTTCTATTCCATTACACTTAATATATGACACAATAGCCTTTAAAGTAACATTTCAGTGAGATATAGGGACTTGTCTTTACATATTTTTTTAAGAAACCTTAGCAAGCTATATTTCACTTGTTCCATTGGCTGATTTGATTATGTTTAAAAAAAAACAAAGAAAACAATATTTTGAAGTTGGATTTTTTTTTCCACTGAGCCTAAAGGTAGGACCCAACACTCACAGAATCCCAGATACTAGTGGGTGCATGCAGTCACATACATAGACTTCATAACCTCATAACTTCCTGGCAAGTGACCATTCCGCTCCATTAAGTTGTAGTCATGCTGGATCAGAACATTAGCTAAATGTAAAAATGTAATGAAGTGGGAGATGCCTCCACAGAGCCTGACGCGATTTAACTGGAGTATCTTTTGTGGGCTATAGTTGTGTTGTTTGTACCAAATGAAGGACACACACTTATAATAATAATAATGATATTAAATATAATGAATCTCAACAGCTTCACATTAAGAGTTTCCAGCCTTTTACCCACATAGCCATCACTAAAATGCAACCACATGGGCTTGAAACTGTTAATTATGCCTAAATATTTATAGTTTAACTAAATACAGACCATTTTCACGCTATTTAGTGATGTACACACGTGTGAGGTTCAAAATTCAATTCTTTGCTTAAAAGTGCAATATGTAAGAATTTGCCACTCATCGAATTTATACTCATAACGAGCAGGAGGCAGCATAATGACTACTGATGTAGCTGCCCATAGCCAATTAGCTCAGTTAGCCGTGCAGCTAGCAGTCTGGTCTGGGAGCTCAGCTCAGTGGAGTGTTTGCGTTTACACAACTAGCACAGGAGCTCAGGACCGGAATGCCCTGGGGCCTATCTGGTTAGCATGCGACCTTAAGTGGATATCTCAGTAATACAATGGGCTACATAGATATCAAAAACGTTATTTCTTCACATTCTGTCCATCATTTTAGATCATTTTTGAATGTTTTCAACCCAAATTCTTACAAATGACACCTTTAACATTCTAACGTTGAGTGCCACACACTGTATTGAACCAGCTGCTTTCCAGTGGTCGAGGGACGTGAGGGAAAATTAAGACGAGCGAAAGAAAAACTATTAGTGCTGTGTTTGACTCTGATGGTGCTGCTGTGGCTAATGTTCTCGTTAGTTGCAGAGATATTTCACCTGCTGCTGTGTACGCATTAATGGCCATGGTGTTAAGAGAAGAGATTAGTTTTCTTTTGGAACCAGTAGTAGCAGAGTAATCTATCTTGCATAGTTGAGTTATTGCTGTATAAGGAACAGTATAACAGTCCGTTTCATGCCGTTAATAAAGTGCAAAAATTACAGTATAAAGTTTATCATGCTTTGACTGCAGTTATAATTCTGTCTAGTATCAGTCAGTCAGTGTATGTGCATGACAACCTTGTGTTGCACAGACAAAAAAAAACAAATTAATGAGTAGCTCTCCTTGACTCTCTGGTGCTGCAAATACATCATTTATCAGTACAAACCCCCGACCCAGATTTTCAGCTTCAAACATCCATTAAAAGCCCACTGACTCTCTATGCTTTTAGCGTTCCACCACTGTATTTTCAGTCTCAAACAACTAGAAGTGAATATTTGGGTTCTCTGATCTCAGTCAGTGTGCTGCAGGTGGGTTGGCACTTGGCGGGTGCTCTCTCAGTGGAGGGTTTTTCTATTACCAGAAATCACATCAACCCTGTCAGACATGACACTTGTGCTTCGTCCACCTGGCCCTCATTTGTCTGGAAGGTGCTGCGCAGGCTGATGTGACTAAAGCATTTAAACCAGGCATTTATTACTCACCACTCTCCATACAGCACAGCCATTATTCCAGAAATAAAGGGGACAAGCGGTTATTTAGTAACACCAGTTACTCTCAAAAAGGTTAAGTATAAGGGATAATGTATAGAACAGTGGTCATTATCGGGAAAATAAGTCCCAACAGGACGAACCGGCCCCCGACGCGAAGCAAAAATAATTGCTGAATGAAAGAAGTCATTCTGGCATTAAACATCCAGAACATTCAGTGTGTAATGTTAAAGTGTGTGTACTTTGTTTGCTGCCACTTTGGAAGATAGTTCTTACAGGAAACAACGGCACCAATCTGCTGTCAAATTTCAGTTGAGTGCTCTTCAAAGAAAATGGTTCCCTTTAAAGTCCATTTAGGGGCTGAAAGCTTTTTGTACCCTCCATCAACTGGAATTGAAAATGTTCAGGTTTGAGCGATTTCCTGCCCTCTCTTGTAGGAATTTTGTGTAATTTAGAAATATGCTGGGTGGTTTGGCCAAAATGGTTTAGTTTGACTCGGTACTGTTAAAGTCCTGGGAGAATACAACATCTATAAATGTGTTTGAGACTAGAAACATTTTTTACCTTCAACCCTTGAGAAGATTTGATTCAATCACATATATAAGTAGTATTAATATTATTCCAAGACCCTGCTAAAAAGACACTTTTATCATGTTATCGTACAAAACTGTGGTACAAGACTGTGGCTTCCCTTTTCACACAGTTGGAATGATAATTATTTATGCATAATTAAACTATGAATGTTTTTGTTTCTCGATACAGACCTCCTCTGCTATTTCTCTATCAACCAAAACATCATCTTTCCAAACACCTAACGTATTTCAACTTAATGTGAAAAAAAGAGACCATCATCAGCCATTTGAAGTTACACATCATCTGTTTTATTGAGACTTTTCGTGCTGCTTGTGGCTCCTAAGTGAACTCTAAATTAATAAAGGTTTGTCTCCGCCTGTGCCAGCACTTTCCTGACATCACTCTACTTACTACTCAAATTTCTTTTGATGCAATGAAGTTGTACTCCTTTCTAGACCTTTCAAGTGTACTTATTGTACTGTTGAGGATAAATGAACAAAAATGCAAACTGATATGAATCAGTGATAGGCCCTTCTATGAGTTTATGTACAATTGAATTTATTGTTGGCTGCAAAGAAGTTGAAAAAAAATTGGGGAATAATTAAATCCACAAAATCACATGTTGAATATCTGCAGTCAATTTCTGATGCAGATTATTTGAACATATTAATAACACGGAACATGCACGCCATCATGTCAAATAATTCATTTGAATAAATCTAATACAGTGACACCTTACATTTTTGTGTTCTTGTCATACTAATTTAACTTTCTGCAATTACATTCACTGTCTAGACATCAAAAGATTACTAAACTAATGAGGCAGGAGATATTTCTCAGGAGTGCCCTAAAAGTGAATGAATTCGCCCTCCCTCCCCATCTGACACCCACTCTATAAAACTCAGGAAGTGTTGGAAATCTGACAGAGGCACCTTGGACAGCGAGAAAAAACGACTACAGCAGTGTTACATTATGATGTGAGCAACATTTCATTTTCTCATCTTTTAATTAAAAGGCACTTTCTGATTAAAAGTCAGTAAGTAATGTTGGATCTTGCAGCTTTTATGGTGGGATATCTATCCAATATGGAGCACCTGTTTCTGATTTTGGCATTGTTGGATGATCATTTCTTATCATAATTTTCCCATTCATTTTCCCTGTGATCCAGGATTCGCTCCAGCGCTGTGATGTCGCTGACCACTGTGGCTGTCTGCCTGCTGGCTTGTATTCACTCTGGCATCAACGCATATCCAGTCAAGCCTGCCAGTCCCCGTGACGACGCGCCACCTGAGGAGCTCGCCAAATATTATTCAGCACTAAGACACTACATCAATCTCATTACAAGACAGAGGTTGGTCCTTGAATTTTTTTGTAAAATACGATAAGTTCAGAAAATGTTGTCAGTACCCGCAAAGACGTCTTGATATGTCGCCTGACTCTTTTCCGATGCATAGGTATGGGAAAAGAGACATCCCAGATACTCTGTTTTCGGATGTGCTGCTGAGGGAGAGCACAGAGAGCATTCCAGGATCAAACTATTTCAGGTAAATTACTTAAAAACTACAGTGCAAGGTTGCTTTTGGTGAATTTTGTACAGCTTTTTTCTTTTCTTTTTACTTACTTGTGTTGCCCATTACAATTTGATGTAATATAATGTATGGTACTGTATGATAAAGCATGCACAATGATACCAGAAAAATACAAACCCTAGCCCTCGCTTGAACAATTTAGTTTAATTCAACAAATCTGTCCTTCCTGTAATTTTTTAAGTTTGTAGTTAGTTGTGGATTTAATCTTATTTAGAGTTGTACCTGTCTTCCTCTTGTATAGGGAAACATCTTGAATAGGTTTTTTAACACTTTTTGACCTAATCTTCCTCATGTTGTAGGTATGATGGGCTGCCACTGTGGTGATGCTGCTGAAGCTTCACATCCAGATTGACTTTACCACAAAGCTGCTGCCACGTCTGTTACTGACCTGGAATGTACTTGTACTGCATGAAATAAACACTGTGTAAAGCAAACTTTGGCCTATAATGTTGCTACTAAAACACATTTTTTTTAAATGAATATGCCCATCATCCTACAGACTTGGCTTGAAGAGTAGTACGTTTTACTGCCTAACCCATCTAGCGTTTTCAGTATAGGTAGTCTTGTGTGCCATTCACTGATGGAGTAACACTGCTCTCTACTGGTGGACCAGCCTTTTGAGAATTATTCATGTAGGGCAAATAAATATGTTATGATTCATGCTTGTTGCTAATGCTCTGGGGGAGAGCGAAACAGAAATTAGTTGTTAATTGACTACACCGCAGTGTTGCATTTATTTCCCTTGCTGTACCAAGCCTGCTGAGATGTACCTGCACCCTGCCTAACGACAGATTAACAGTTTAATCCTATCAACTGACCTGGATACATCAAAAGCGAATCACGTAACACTGACAATTTGGTTAACTCGGTTGTGAAAACCTGGTCCAAGCCGCTGGCTGTCTTGAAGTACTCTGGAACTCTGCAATAAAGAAGTCACCAGATCTGATGACATGGTTTGGTGTTTATGCTGAGCTGCTGATAGGTGGTGCAGATGAGATTACTTGCAGCCAGATGTTGGTGTAGTAGTATATCAAAGGTGCCATTATGATGAGCAAGATCTCTGGCATATCTTCCTCATGGGGTAAGTGCATTAAATTAAATATGTTTTTGTTAGTATGGCGCATGATGTTTTGCCAGAGTGAGAAGAGAAATATGTAATCAGGCCACTGGTACACCCTTCCACTGATAATGAATAGTAAAGCTATTTTTGCAAATCTTTCAACTCTAGAACTACTAATTTGAAGTCCTGGTGGGTGGGCAGACTGAGCAAGCTGGAAGGGCTGCAGTATGTTTGCATCAATGGCGACCTATATGTATAATACTTATGCTGGGCTGACAACTCACAGTATTGCAGCTAGAGTGTATGTGATATTTATGCTTACTTTACGTGAGCAGTAACCACAGTTGTTTTAATCAAGCCATGGTGCAGTTTAACCTCCACAGACCTATTTCTTTTAGGGTAAAGTTCACAGTAAATTATATGGGTGGGTTGTACAGGATTTCAGTGGGTTAGATCAGATGTGTCATTAGCATAGCAGCGTCTGTCTGGATGGGGAACTGAGGGAAGGGGCGCAGCAGGCAGGCACATTGGAAATGCACTAACAACTTACTATTGCGCAAGTGATCGGCGAATTAGGACACACTGAAACGAAGGGGAGGATGAAAGCGTGACTGGATTATACTGATTAAATTAGGTAAAGTATCATTCATTGATTTTTATATGACACTTAACAACGGTCTCATCACGGGACCCTCTGGTTGCTCGGCAATCACAGCTAACTGTAACGTTAGCCAGCTAACGGTCTCGGCAGTTATGTTACGAGTGGACTAGCAGCTAACTGAGGCTACTTCGCAATAGAGCAGTGACAAGCGTGAGTGAACTGGGTGAATTCTTGTAATGGTGGTTATGGTATTTGTCAGGTTCAACGATAATTTCGGCCACATGTATAAACGCACGCCAGCGTTTAGCTAGCAATGATTAGCATTGCTAACGAACTAGCAATGGCTAGCACTAACTTGGAACGGGACGGGCGCTGAGGGAATTAACGCCGATGAAGACAAGTACAGCCGCGGTTTAACGTGTTTCAAATAATATTTAATCGCTGCGTGTTAACGCTAAAAATAGTGTTTACTTCCGCTAATTAGCCGCCAATGGCAGGTTATCATTTTCAGCGAAGTTGCCTCACATTGGAAGTGGTCACACGTGCCCAGTACGCGTGTAGCTTGACAGCAAACTTAAACCACTGCAGCCGACACGGTTCTCTGAGGTTGTATTTGCTTTAGCCCCTCTTTAAGTGACTTTAGTGTTCCACCATGATTTCAGAACTACAAACCGGGAACTTATCTGCCACCATGAGCACCCACCATCACTTCCCGGCAGGCTGCTCCTCATGTTTTTGTTGAAGGGAGGCTGCAGGCGGTGTGACTGTCTCAAGGAACTGTATGCTTTCTGCCCCTCATGAGCCTCATTCACCAAGACTGGCCTCTAAGTGTTAGGAGAATCGTGAATGAGCCCTAAGTGGGTGACAGCAAGCAATGTAAATGTCTAAGCTACACTCATGTATCACATGACGTTGTTACCTTAGTTTTATGATGCCATTATTCGCCTCTTTCAAAACACACAGTAGTGAACGGCTGCAGTGGGGTTCTTGCAGCTTCACATTAGACAGTAGTCTTAACTAATTATAGCCCCATAGATACTGGAGTACGAGGCCCTTACAGATATTGATTATTGACAGTTTTAAAAGTTATTTATTGGCCAATAATTACCCCCCCCCAATACACACAAAATAATCAATCAATGTTGATAAGGACCCCTTGGATTTTAGAATTGTGACTGAGACACACTACTCAGAATGAGCTGGGGATATTTAGATATTTTAGTGTTTCACTTTCTTTGTGAATATTTTTGGTCCCCAAAAATAATGGCACACATTTGACTTTCATTGCATATCCACGCACATGCCTGTATGCACCCATATCGCACATCACTAACTCATTTTGAGAAATGTAAATCCTTAGTGGGACTTTTTCTAAGTTAAAAATGGCGAGATTATCTTAAACTTTGTTTGGGATTCATGTAGTGCATTTTCCTGTTGCTCGTTGACAAATATATTCACTGATACTGACCGATAAATCTGCAATGCACTATAACTGGCCTGTAAATCAGCCTTTCAGATTTCCTCGAATGTGTGACAAGAAGTTAAAATACAGTTGACCTCAGTCTAATTGAACAAAACTATGTTTTAATGGGAAAGGAGTGTCCCCGCTTGTAACTTTTTGATTAAACCACACAAAGTGCTTTGTGTATTTCAACACCGTCAAAGCCAGTGCATGGACAGGGTTAGATTAGCTTCTGTAAAGCTGTAATTCTGGTCCTGTTTGAGGTTTGATGATGAGAATTGTAGCCTACTCTAAAAAAGGGGTGATTTAAATGTTTTGTGCCAGGCTCAGTGGCTCAAATTTCCAGCCTTCTTCCTGTTTTACACTTAAAAAATGTTTTAACTCTGCATTTTCCCTTAATCATAAGGAATATGTGGTAATTGAAAATGATTGGTCTTGATGCGTGCAACCTTGATCAAATGATATATTAGACACAAATTGCTGAAAACCAGGCGTGTTTCTGCATATGGACTAGTGTGTGTATAATGACAGACTGGTTTGGGCAGCTGCAGAGCAGTGTGACAACTAGAACAATCTTCGATCTTCATTTCAGTGAAATAAGCCACAAAAAATCATCTTCTTCATACTTTTAAATCCATAGAACACAACAATACTCAACAGTTTCGCTTTCTGAGCTGAGCTTTATCTGGCTTGGTGGTGGTAATGAGTCGGTCATGTGATTGACTCGGCCAATCCGAATGGGTGCATTACAACATTGCTGAATGAACAGGAGAAGTCTGGGCAATGTAGCCAGGTTAGGGTAGAGAGGAGCTTACACACCTGCACGAGCTGCTTTTATCAATACCTAGGAAGGTTTTTAGTCTGTCTGAGATAATTCCACCAGATGATCAGAACGATGTGATTCTCTTCTCTTTGCTTTCTCTCCAGTCCAGAGGTACCAGATGAGTGTTTTGTAGAAAACGTGGGGCTCCGTGTCGGAGTGCTGCACTGATGATCTGAACACAGTTTGTAGGTGAGTTTCTTGTTTCTTTTTTGGCTCTGGATGATTATCGGCCTGTTTGCTGTCTTTGTTGATATTATATGCATGGTCATGATGTTTACACTGTTAACAGCTTGCAGTTAAACAGGGCCGCTTATGCTCAAAACGCCCATAATTCTGTTTGTCCACATGCCCACTAAGGCACTGGCGGAGCTGTTTTTGCCTCATTCTGTTTGGAGATCATGTTTGCACAGAGTCCCCAGGGGCCTCCCTGTGTGTGGCTGGCACAACCTTTAGCCAGAAGCAAGGGAGACTCATCCTTTGTCACTCAATGGCCCTCTTTGTCATTCCCTTATTTCATAAGAGCCCTCTGTGCTAACATAAAACACCAAGACAAACAAATGTTTTCTTTGCTATGTTATGCTTCATGCTACAGTAGTGTGCGTATGTCCAACAGCAGCACATGCTAGCAAACGTCAGCTTTCTTACTTTAAGGCATGGCTTGTACAGCATGGTGGTCTTAGCATACAGTATACTGATTTGAGTGGGTTTCCTACCTTCTCCAGCCCTCCAGTTGCTCTGGTTTCTGTAAGCAGGCATTTGGGCGGCTTTTGAACGTGTTAAGGGAGTTTCACCATCCTGAGCTGAGGAATATTAAACATGACCGTGGCAAATGCAAAGTCCGGCACAGGTAAGCCGCCAAAGACAAAGTCAGAACTAATCTTTTAACACAGGAACTGTTGCAGTGTTGCATGCAAAACTTGACATTTCATTACCATTTGAATGGTTCTGTGCCCACTGCCCAGACATCGTTGTGTGGGTGTGTTTACTGCTGCCTCTGAACTTTCATGTGTCCCTCAGTGAACTACAAAAGCCATATGAGCCAAACAAAACCACATAATTGACTTGCAAAGGGGCCAAATGTTTTAGTTTCTGTAGTAACTGCATTTATTTCTGTGAATCGTTCTGTCACATCTCAATTTGTTGTCTATTTTCTGTCTGGGGAACAAAAACAGAAGGCGTTACAGATCCTATTTTAATGGGAAGAGAATAACTGGAATGTACAGAAAGATTTCACATTATTCATTTCATTGTGTTGAGTTGGCTGATTAATCAAAGTACTCGCTGAATGTGTCAGGTTTTTTGGCTCCAGTTTCTTGCTGTGTGGTCTCAGCCTCGACAAGGCAGATCTGTTAGCAGAACAATTCATTTGTGACTCTGTGTGCTTGTTGCTTCTGCTGCAATGGAAATAAGGATGTTCTCTGTGAATTGGCCCATTGATTGACTGGCCACTTATTGTTCTTGCCTTGTAAGCTCTTATTATAGTCACATTGTTTTATTGTTTTCCTTTTCATTGGCTCAAAATTTAAATTCATTTCTTTGTCACTTACATTTCTGCCTGCATTGACTAGGCGGTACTTCAGAAGCTCAAAAAGAAGCGAAGAGTGGTTGGTATTCTCTCAGCCTAATACTCGTGTCTATTTTTTCCCCTCAGCCATGCAGCAGGTTCTGGACAACCTGAAAGACCTGCCATCTGGCACAGGAGCCAAAGATATTGACCTCATCTTCCTCAAAGGCATCATGGAGAGCCCCATCGTCCGGTCCCTCGCTAAGGTGAGACACACACTCAGCCAAACCAGTCTAGCGCTATATAGTACACACACACACTCAAACCCAAACAGAGTTCTAATCTTATTAGTTGACCATCCAGCTCCAGCTATAGATGAGAGGAGGAGCAAATGTCACTGCTAGCCTGAGGAAATGAAGGTGTGATGAGTGTCACATGTCACCACCTGTCCAAGATGATGAGTAACTCTTCCCGACAGCGTACTGTGTACTGGCTTCATAACATCATATTTTAATCATGCACACAATGGGCAAATTAAAGTTGTGGGCTGTTGGGAGAAATAGCTAAGGCTGATCTCTCTCTGTCTCTAAAACATACATGATTTTTGAACAAGCTCGTCTACCTGCAAACAAAGTGCATCTTGTAATATGCTACCCAGTGAGGTTATCTAATCTGTGCCCACTTCACCGGTGTCATGGTTTCAGTTACTTGCAGGAAATGTCTCCTGGCATGGTATAACCATGCTTGTCATTAGAAGAGAGAAACATGTAAGGAGTGGCTCAGCACACCTTCTGTAGCTTTAATGGCTTCACTTGAAAGGAATGTGAGTATTAGTTTACACTTGGGTAGACATTAAAAGGTTGCTTGAATGCAAGTTCAATCAATTTTCTCACATTGCTTAAAGAGGCTGACAAGCACGATGAACAAATGGGTTACATAACAAAATCTCTGATGCAGATTGAGGTCATTAGGTTCATCTAGTCTATCTATAAATAGAGTGATGTCTATAGAAAACCCATCACAAAGGCAAGCTCTTGTCCTCATTTCTAACACTAACACCGCTTTCCTTAAATGTTACCTTATTCTCTGCTAGATGGACCTTTTAGTTTCTGCTTTAATATCACATCAAATAGAACCCCTTGAATGTGGCCATACACACTGCTTACTGACCTATTAAGTTCCCCTTGTATCTCAGGGACCTTTTGATTTAAGAATAGTTAATGTTTCAAATAAATTCACAAGAACATGACAGACACAACAATAGTAACACCTGAAACAATGTATTGATATATTAGTGAGGATTAACTTTATGATCTAATTTTCCCATGTGATAAAATTAATCTTACAGCAGGGTGTTAAACACTTCTCAGTATAGCACAACGGGTTCCCAGAAATGTACTATATAAGTATGTACTACAATATAGAGAGCTGTAGGGATGATGTGTTTTTGTAGGCTAACCCAGGAGTTACCATTGTTTTGGTACCTTCGACTAAAGGACTAAAAACTGCTGTTTTCAAGACTATATAATTACATTGTGGGGCATTTAATGATGTATTTTGTGTTGTAGAACAAAACATGTAAATATTTTAAGCATGTGGTAACCACAGACTTGATTTCAGGCATGTGACTGTAAACCCATTGACTTTTAGACGAGAGAACCGGAAGTGCAAAAATGCTAACTGATTTCCGTGTTTTAGGGTTCATCACTGCAGCACTCTATAGAGAAACAAAATAACCTGAAAGGGCATTTTATCCTTGGGCTCCCATCATGTTGATCTGCATCTTTCTCATCTCTCTGCCAAAACTGAACCAAAGCCCAGAGCAGGATCAGTGTAACTGGGGAAGGAATTCTTTTCTTTCTTTTTTTTTTTTGATTTACCAAACACTATGGAGTCACCAAAATGAATACGTTCCAGGCAGCGGGAAGGTAGCTGCCTGAAGACAAGGAAATAGGTGGGATGGCCAAAAAGTTTATAAATGCTCAGGGCTGTCATGAAGTAGTCAGTAAAAAGATGTTGTTTTCCAGAAAGTATTAGGACTTTGGTTTGGAAATGCATTGAAGAATCGTGGCTGTGAAGTTCGTGAATGTGTCGTTTCAGCCCCACAATATCAGTGGCGTATTAAGAGTCATGTGTTCCGAATAGCAACCAAAAATAGAGAAAATAAAGAATTCTGTTGTCAAAAAACGGTTAGATGTGGTTCAATTTCCAATGGTGACCAAATTTTTCCAATTGCCGACACGATTTTAATTTTCTTTGCTGTGTGGTGTTCCAAGCTCTCCACAAACAGCCTGAAGTGGTAACTTTTTCTGCGTGTGTGTGTGTAGGCCCATGAGCGCCTTGAGGATGTGAAGTTACAAGCTGTGCGGGATGATAATGTTCAGCTGGTCACAGAGATCCTGGACTCCCTCAACAACCTGCCAGAAAAAGATGCTGCTGTTGCCGAGCTTGCCAAAATCCTCCAGGAGCCTCATTTTAAGGTATCTCAGACCTCACTCCTACATTCCCACACAATTGTTTCAGGGTTTAATGGCTGTGAAAAGACTAGAGACTTGTCAAGTGAATGGTCTTGCTTGTGCTCTACTCATGTGCGAATGGATGTCAGCACTTAGTACACCAACCACTGCCTAATATTCTGAAGCGCCGACAGCTCAGGAGGTCAGGCAGCCCCGCTCTCTTGTCAGCCTGTATATTCTCGACAACTTACGAGCTGCAACATGGGAGGGTGGGGGTGTCTTTCCTTGAGCCAATAGCTGGCTGAGTTATGCGGGTAAAGTCAGAGGGAGAATACCGTTTCAGTAAATCTTTCACATTTGCTGATGCACTGTAGTCTCTGACTAATACCGACTCTATGTTGTGGCTGCTAGGGTAAGAACAAGACTGACTTATATTCCCTGTATATCACTTTGTCAGCTGTTGATGCGGTCACAAAGGCGTCTTTATGTGTGCAGTAATGTGATTTATGTCTTCACTCTCTCATGGTAATATAGCAAATGACAGTGCTAGTGCCACTCACTCTTGGTTTTTAGCGGTGTTGTTGTCTTTCCGGGTCAGAAAATGGTGTTGGCTCTTTAAGATATCTGTAAACCAGATTTAGTTTTATTTTCTTTGTCTTTCTCTCTTCCTCATTTGTCTTCCTCAGTCTTTGATAGAGGCTCATGACAAAGTGGCTTCAAAGTGCTATGAAATGCCCCACGCTGCGGTGAACAGCGATGCCTCGATGACGAGTTCACTCATGCCAGCTGATGCTGTCAGGATGATAGGCATCCAGAAGAAAGCTGGGGAACCACTGGTAAGTCAACCAGTCATTTATATCAACCATGCGAAGCCCCTGTTAGGCTGTTAAGTGTTTTACACATGTCCTCTTTTATTGACCATCTGTTAGAACAGTGTGACTCAGTTTTAAATGGTAACTCAACATGAATCGCTTCTTTCACAGCAACCAAAGACCCTCCTGTGTGATTTACGAAGTGCTGATGTGCGATATTAAATGACTCACACTCTCTTCCAGGGGGTGACGTTCCGTGTAGAGCGGGGAGAGATGGTGATCGCACGGATCCTGCACGGTAGCTCGATTGACAGACAGGGCATGCTGCACACAGGGGACATTATCCGCGAGGTGAATGGCCGTGAGGTCGGCAGCAACCCACACGAACTCCAGGAGCTGTTGAGGGACTGCAGTGGGAGCATCACGCTCAAGGTCCTGCCCAGCTACAGAGATACACCGCCACCGCCACAGGTGAGGAAAGAGGAGGCTGCATTTGATGGTTTCCACAATCCTGTTTAAACGTGATTGAAATCATGAAATTAGAGCGTTAAGTGCACCAGAATACAGGATGTGTTGATGTGCACGTCCAGGTGTGTACAGGGCTGTACCTGACCTGGGTGATCTCAGAATGCCAGGCTTCTGAAAATTGAGCCCAGCGACAGTCTATTAATAACACTCCACACACTATCTGGGACATACACCACTCTATTCACAAGAGCAACCCCCTCCCACCACCACCAGCCTCCTCCTTCTTACAGTAACGGCACACACGGCAGCTGACATGGAGGAGCAGCATGTAGGGTTATGTCAGACACTGACCTTTGTGCCAGGGAGGATCAGATGATCTCACTCTAACTGTTCCAGTTATAGTAAGAGTTGTAGCTTGTGAATTAGGCTTATGTAGTAAAAATCTGCTGATGGACATGAGATGAACCTGTCAGCTTTAATCACTTCGTTGTGTTTGGAGAAAACATTTACTGACCACTGGCGATAATGTCTTTTCAAAGTCGTGGTCAATGTTCACCCACCTCGTTCAGCCTTCAGTTTGAGCATTTACAGAAAGGGAAGAACGAATGCAGAGCAATACAATCTGTTACTGACTTGAAAGACACGTTTAAAAAAAATAATCAAACATGATGCAGAGAAAGAGAGCAGAGTGCTAACACAGATAAGGGCAGCAGTTGTGAACGGGAACATGAAAGCTTGAAATATAACTGAATCTGGCGAGTGTACAAGCACACATAGTTATGTAACATTATTTTGAAGTTTTATGGGCCGTCAGACACATTATTAGTCACATTACATTATTATGTTATACAGCCATGGCCCTGGTGATAGATGAGTAATTATTAAACAAGGTGGAAAAATTGTTTTATTACCATTAGGCAGCAAAATATGACAATATAATTTACGATAAACAGATGTGGGAAGAAACTACTAGTTACTATACTGGATTTTTCAGGTATCTGTGCTTATTTTTCTGATTTTCATGATTTAACTTTCTGATATCTTGTTCACACCCTAAATTTTAGGTCTATCTGAAGCCACACTTCAACTATAATCCGGCCACAGATAACTTGATCCCCTGTAAAGAGGCAGGCTTGGCCTTTTTCAAGGGAGACATCCTCCATGTAGTCAACAAGGAGGACCCCAACTGGTGGCAGGTGAGCAGGCACATTTTGCTCTATTGTGGTGAAGGACAGCGTTGCTTCAAGCAGAGCTCCACCACAAAATTGACTGTTGAAAACTGCATGAGGCAGACGAAGACAAGGATGATGATATTTGCGACAGATAGCTGGATGTACCATTCATTTTTTTTTTATGTCAAATATTTAAAACAATCACCTCTCAACTACTCTGATTTCCGCATAGGCACGCAAAGTTGTTGGTGGAGCCACCGGTCTCATCCCCAGTCAGTTCTTGGAGGAGAAGAGGAAAGCTTTTGTGAGAAGAGACTCGGATGCTTCTGGTAATGGTCAGTACAAATCATGTCAAGTCATTCTCACCATGCTACTCTGGTTGCATTATCACGACAGTCAAGAAACCCTTGCCTTTAGCACCACCATGTGGTGATCTGACAACTTTTTTGACACAATTCTCTTAGGAATGCTCTGTGGAACTCAAACTACAAAGAAAAAGAAGAAGAAAATGATGTATCTCACATCAAAGAATGCAGGTTTGTACCAGTACTCTTTCCAATTTTGTGAAGTTTGCAGTCTTAAATTATACGTGCATCAATGACGGTGTGGTACTCATCCAGCCTGTTTATCGACTTGAACAGAGTTTGACCGATACGAGCTGCAAATCTATGAGGAGGTAGCCAAGATGCCACCGTTTCAGAGGAAAACGCTGGTTCTGATCGGAGCCCAGGGAGTTGGGAGGCGGAGCCTGAAGAACAGACTTATTGTCATGAACCCCCTGCGATACGGAACCACTGTGCCCTGTGAGTGTGTGAGACAAGACAGCTGAGAGGTTGTTGCGTTGTCTGGAGCTAATACATTTCCTGCCCGGGTCCGTGTCACAACGTGTCCTCACCTTTTACCTCCAGTCACGTCACGCCACGCGAGGGAGGAGGAGAGGGACGGCCAGAACTACTGCTTTGTGATGCGGGAACAGATGGAGAAGGACATCAAGGAGAGCCGTTACCTGGAGCACGGCGAGTACGACGGCAACCTTTACGGCACCAAGATCGACTCCATCCATGAAGTGGTGGATGCAGGACGCACCTGCATCCTGGACGTCAACCCTCAGGTCAGCAGAAGACGAGAAGTATCAGTGTGTTGATCTTGTCTTTGTAAAGCTTTGGTTGTAATGATGTATTTTCTTCCCAGGCCCTGAAAGTGTTGAAGACTGCTGAGTTTATGCCATTCGTGGTGTTTATTGCTGCTCCTGAACTGGACACACTAAGAGCTATGCACAAAGCTGTGATAGATGCTGGACTTACGACCAAGCTACTCACGGTATGTTTTCAAAGGATTTAAAAAGGTGCAGTTCAACAGAAAATCAAAAAGACATATTTGTCCTCTATCCTGTAGAGCCATTTATCCATGTAAATTGTTTTGTTGTAAGTTGCTGAGCTGACTGCCTAATCTGCTGATTATATTGACAATTATTTGCTTAGTCTATTAAATGTCAATTTCTATTAAAAAAAAGTGCTTGTTCCAAGTTCAGAGAGCCCAAAGTGACTTATTCAACACGCTTCTTTTGTCCAACCAACAGTCCAAAACCCAAAGATGCTTTATTTACGGTCATAAATCAAAAAGATAAGCAGCAAATCCTCACATTTAAGAAATTGAAATCAGCAAATATTTGACATTTTGCTTGAAAAATTAGTCTTTTGAGATTAATTGGTTTTAAAATAGTTTGCAACTAATTTCCAGAATTCACGACCTGGATATTCAAGATAATTCACAGACCTTGTTGTGAACAGTTTCATGTGGGATCAATATTCTTTCTATTACACTACACCCACCAACCGGATCACCTAGCAGAAAGAAGCATCTACTCATGGACGAGAGGTTTGTGCTTTTGATGGCACAGGATGGAAACATTAATGGCGTTCACCTCAGCAGACCTGTAATATTAGCTTGCTTATTTTGTTGTAGTAGATACACGCCTCCTTCTGTACAGTGAGACAGAAAATAACTCATCATGAAACTGCTCACAACAATGTCTTTGGATTGTCTTCAGTAATTGGGTCATGATTTCCAGAAAGAGACATTGCTGATGAGTTTAAAACATTTTAACACTTTGTGCCCCAAATGCTAAGTTCCATCAAGTTACATTATATTCAAGAGAAGGCAGACATCTCTACAGCTGATATGTACAATACTCTGCAACTCGCACCCAAAAAAATCTAGACGCACAAGTAGAACTACACGTTAGAGGAAAAATAGGTTTCTTGGATTGTCGGGTGAACTGTCTCTTTAAGGTTCCTAAAAACTCGTAAGTGATGACGGAGTTTTCATTACTCATGAATGGTTTCTGCCTCCATCAACCTAATGGGCTTAACCTCTGTCTGCAACAGGAGAACGATTTAAAGAAGACTGTGGACGAGAGTGCCAGGATCCGCCGGGCATACAGCCACTACTTTGACCTGACCATTGTCAATGACAATCTGGACAAGGCCTTTGACAAGCTGCAGGAGGTGGTAGAGCGTTTATTCATCGAGCCACAGTGGGTTCCAGTCAGCTGGGTCTACTGATGTGTGACAGACGTGTGTTGTCCGAGCCCCTGGGCCTGGGATGAAAGAGGACACCTGAAGGGAAGGAGGATTCGACACTGAACTTCACACGCGGACAAAGTGTTGGACATCAGCCCTGTGTGAATGTGGGTCTCGCACAAAAAAACTGCATCGCAAAAGCTGAGTCACCTTGATCTGAATTGCCAGATTCCTTTCAAGCACACTATGCAACTCACCACACACAGGAAGTGTACTTATTTATTGGCAAAATTATTTTTTAAAGAATACTTTCGATTCATGTGGATTGGTAGAAAACGTTGGCCTGCGTGTCAGTGTTTTTTTTAAAAAGCAGATGCAATTTTTGTCATGTCCTGTTTTTAATTTCACATCTGTATGTAAGATAGTGTATTTATTCTGCAAAAAGGAGGAGGGCTTGCTCATTTAAAAGAACAATACCTCAGTGTCACAGTTTACAGTGCATATACCTCCAGTAATTCATCTCATTCTGTCGCTACTGTAAAAACTCATGCAAACTAATTAATCTAGAATAATTTCATGTTTTGAGACCTTTTCCCTCCTCAGAGCTACATTAATGCCCTCTTGCAGTTGAACCTCATAAATGGGACATGTCATGCCAGTCACCGTTTGATGTTGTACAGAAGGAGCTGTAATACTGTAGTGTTTACCCATTGTTTCTATTTCACTCAAGCACAACAGATTACATTAATTATGTTGATTGTTTGTCAGACATTTGGATCATGAGAGTGTCTAGTGACTGGTGGACCTGTCGATATGGTGCTGTGTTTGTTTAAAAAAACTTTCCACAGGACTCTTGAACAGGGTACTGCATCTCAGTGAACCATCCCTTTTGATGTGATATTACTAAAGCTTAACCGTTTTAAATAAAAGTTCATATTGACTTATAAAAAAGGTATATTTTACAAGATTTCAGAAAAGATGTATTTTCAGATGTTAAATAAATAACTGGTGTTTTCTAATGATCCGCTGTGGTTGCGCTTTGTTTTTTTTTGGCAGAATTACTAGACAAATAGGTCATGTTGAGGTGGCAGTAAAAAAAAAAACCCACACACAATCCCAGGTGATGTTTTTCTTTGTGCACCATAGAGGGAAACATACAAAAGCGATACAGATAAAAAGGAGCAAATTGGAACAAATTTCAAGATTCATAATAGAAACCCTGACATAAAGTGGCACAATTAAAGGCACATTTAAACTCAAAGACACGTTTGCAATCACACATCAGAAGTTTGAGCATAAATGTTCGTAAGTGTTTGAGTGAGGTTTGTAGTTGGGACATCAGACAAAGTGCTTCAAAGATTATTTACTTTGGAAGAGAATGTTGTGCATTTGTATAGAAGTGTTAACATTTTCAAAACAACTGAATATTTGCTATAACCATCGAACAGAAAGAAATAAACCACAAAGTACAAAATATAGCTTAAGAGTTGAGGTGGACCTTCAGGGTTAAGACATGTCGCTAAACCCTACATAACATAAATCATTTGTGCATATTGTAAAACATGAGTTTTTATGGCAAAAATTTTAAAAATCCAACACAATGTTTTTGTTGACAAAATGTAATTCTATGAGAACTCAATAAAAAAAGACCCTTCTTTCAGACATTAGGCACAATCCTTTCTTGTTGCATTACCTTAAATCAGATGGTAACCTCTTTGATTTTCATTCAGAGATTAAATCTGAATATTTTATTCAAATTTGTTCATATATTGATGCTGAAACCACCAGCAGGTAAATCCTAGCAAAATTCTACAGCAAAGATTGTGCACATGAATCAGTTGTGAGCATAAAATCATATATTTCAAGGCCGCAAAGTGGCTACTTCTATTATACCATGGCAACTGAATAATTCAATGTTTTGATTGGTTGAAGGTGTGAATTAACTTTTATTTATGTACTTTTACTTACTTGTAGGATATTTTGCTTTACTTGAGTAACCTCAAAGTTGAATGATCCTTTTATGATTATAATCAATATTTTTTTTCTATAAAAACAGTAATCAGTGAAAATTACATCTTTAAAATGCTTGTCTAAAATTGAAGGACTAAACTACCTGATTGTCAAAATATTTGATGATGTGGTTGTCGACTGTTAACTGTTTCAGCAGTACTACTAGTTAGTATTTGCACTAGTATCAGCACCAAAGGAGCAAAAGAAACCCCACTGATAAATAACACTTATTATATGTGACCCCATTTACCTTATTCCAGTAGTAGCCAACATTTCTGGTGTACACAAAGGCGTCCTCAGTCCTCAAGATATAGAACATTTTCTACCGTCTTTAGTTCAATCAGAGTGGGCCAAGGAGGCGAGACCTCTAACAGCGATACACAGGACCAGAGGAAGGTGTCCCGGCTGCTGGTTTATTTCCATCTTCACCTTGTCCCCGTCTTTCTTCAAGGACACATTGGAGGAGGCAAACAGATGTTCAGTCTTTTCATAGACATCTTCTGTGAGTGCAGCCGAGCCTGCGCTGCTCAGAGGCATCTCCCCTTTCCCTGATACACACTGCACCTGAAACAGGTGTGACAGGAGGATAAAAAGAAAGCTAAATTAATTTCACTTATCTGTTTTTCACAAATTTGAAAAACAAGTAACTTACATAACATGTTAGTGTTGCATTGTTTTTTGTAAAAAAAAATGGCTTTACTAACCAGCAGCTCTAGATCCGGCAACACAGAGAGACCGCAGCACATCCCCAGGATGGCAATACAATCATTTGTCATCTCTGAAAGACAAAGACCCAGATACAGGATGGAAACAGAACTCGAGGAAATTAGGTTTTCAGGACATTCTGAATACTTCGCCCTTCAACTGAGTTTTTTCCCCACAGATTGAAGACATCAAGCGATACTTCACTTGAGTAACTAGAATAACTGCCTCACAGCTGTTTGGCTCCACACACCAGTCAAGCTGCAGTTTACATTTGTGTCTGTCCAGGTTCATATAGTATTAGTATTTAAGACTTTGAAGAAATTAATTAAAAAGGGACTAGGTTGAGGTCCTTGTATGCGTTTAGCCAATTAAGTTGATTCTGACAGAACACAAAGAGCTACAAATTGTCAAACCTGGATGTGTCACACACATCTTCTACCCAACAGCACAGAAGATCTTTACAATCAATACATTTTCACAGTTGAAAAGGCCAAAATTAGAGTCACCAATTCAGTATTCGACCAAATGTGAAATATGGTCTTGGTCTGTTCTTGAGTTATGGTATTAAATAATGTCCAGAAAATAATTTTTGCAGAACATTACGATGAACAAAAGTTATACATTGTGTGACATTGTGTCAAAATAGGTGTATGAAGTCTTGGTTTACAGCCAAAATCAAGTGTTTTGTGAGGCCACAGTGACATTTGACCACTAAAATCCAATTTTACTCATCCTTGATTCCAAGTGGAAATTTAAGCAAAATCTGAAGAAATACACTCAAGCATTCCTGAGATACCGTCTTCAAAAGAATGAAACACGGGGAAGAGGTTATGCCTCCGGTCATGGCTTTCACCGGTGTGGAGGCGTAATAAAGACTGCACAGAACACAGTTTTCTCACCATCCATGGCGCTTGTAATGAGGTGAAGGGCCGTGAGCAATGATGTGGACTGGCCTGCCTGAGCTGACTCCGTCTGACCAGACTGCTCCAAAAGGTCCAGAATTGCTTGGATGTTCAGTTTCAGAGACCCTGTCGTTGTAATGTCACCGAGGGCAGGTGTCTTGCCCAGGCACATCTGGTCCAGCTGAGACAGGAAGACATATAGCTTTAAAACAAAAGAGGTTGGTATAACATGTCTCTATGTTGACACGACCTCTCTGCCCCACTTACAACACTCTGAAGTGAGCTGACGGCAGTTCGGTCCTCCAAAACCTTTGAGATGTTCTGGAGCAGAGAGGACTTTGTGGTGACAGGAAGAGCTGTAAGCAGCTGGAAATGATCACTCAGTCGCTCCAGCTCTGCCAACAGAAAAAAGGAGAGTTTATCATTGACCAGCAAAAACAAAATGTGTGCATGCCTCAGGTCAAAACACAGTGTACTAAACATGAGGACTCTTGGTTTAAAGAGACCTCATTTTATAGGTCAAAGCACATGTTAACCACAGTTATCACACCAGTCTGATAAGACAGCACTGGGCCTACAATCTCTTCTGTGACTTGAAAAACAACACACATTCCTGAGCATGTCATCAGTTGCAACCCACATCTATATGCATGTTTCATGTTTTATGGCTGTAGAGTGGAGAAAACAGTGATTTACCTTGTCTAAGGCGGCTATTTTCAGAGGTGTCCGTAGGAGATCCGGAGGCACCCACCAGTCTTTTCCAAACAGGGCCATCCACTTCAAAACCTCCGTTGGTGTCTGACATCAGACACAGCTCTGTGGAAAACACATTACATCTTGTATAGCACAGTTTCAACTGACTGTGATTGTGAAATGCACAAGACTATAAAGTTCCTCTCACAGTGAATGATTTCTCACCATAATGCCCGTCGTGTTTGATCTCCAGCTCTATAAGTGCATAGGCAATGGTAGTGTGGACGGGAATCTCCATGGTAACGTTACTGTCTTTACTCAGGCTCCCATTCGGTTTCAAAGAAACCTGCAGTGAATACCGCAAACACGTGATCCAAGAGACCAAACACACTAATTCCAATAAAACTGCATGTTTTGAAGGAAACATCTCCTCTGTAACAGTGTGTTACTGCTGAGTAACAGGTCTTGTTAGCGAGAACATTTGGAAACACTGTCAAAATAACTCAAAGAGGAACCAAACTGCTGAAGTGGAAGAGAAATCAGTGGCACAAATTTCACTTCTCCTTAACTGTGAAAATGCCTGCTGTTCTCCTGCTCTATCCACATTGTATAACTCACAGTTGAATACAGAACTGAAAACCATTGTGGGAAAAGTGGTAATTATCATAACATACTGAGGGAAATTATTTACTACTGACCACTAATATCTCCTGTGTACTCTTGATGATACAACAGCCTTCACACCAAATAAAATCCTAATGGATAAGTTTTCCAGTGATGATTCAGTACCTTTGGGTTCTTGGGTCCACAGAGGCTCAGGCCTCCTCCACACTTTCCTCCCTGCTGCACCTCCTCTATGACTGAACAGGGCTGCGTAGTCACAATGCGCTCCTTCACGACCCCAAACGACTGTTTGTGCTTCTCCTTTGTTTGCTGGACCAGACTGTGGGACATGTCCAAGAGCCTGAGACAAAAATACCAGTGTTATGATGCAAATATGAATTGTATATAGACTGAGAACTGTATTAAAATGCATTTAATCTTTTAGAAAACTCTAAAAGATAAACAAAACGGTGAAATCAAGCATGAATAAACAAATAGCAGACATTATGGGTGTAACAATACACAGTAGCGCCAAGATCGAAAAGTGGCTGAAGGCATGTCAATTGCAACTCGGCGGCTTATACCGATCCTCAGACTGGTATAAAGATTCTCGGAGTGGTATAAACCAATTGAAAATGGGGAACGTATGTTATTGTTACGCATATAGACAATAATTACAACCAACAACATAACATAACATACGTTAGGTAATGTGTTAAGTTAGCATTGTCAATAAAGAAAAAAAAAATGCATACATTTACGGCAGTACTTATCGTCAAACCAGCCTTGGCATTATATTTGCATATTCATCAGGGGGCGGTACCCATCCAACAGTCTCAGCGCAATAACATTCTCAAGCTGCATACAGTATTGTGTCGGTGGAATAACAGCGGCATAATAATAGCAGCATACCACTCCAATAACCAGTCTGAGGATCGGTTTATACCATTCCGAGAATCTGTATACCAGTCTGAGGATCGCTTTATACCACTCTAATAATCTTTATACCAGTCTGAGGATCGGTATAAGCCGCTGAGCAGCAATCGACAAACCTTCAGCCACTTTTCGATCTCGGCGTCACTCACAATACGTGTAATTGTATTG
>OMLP01017135.1:0-14577 GCA_900302685.1 Spondyliosoma cantharus
AGACAACAATGTTGACTCAAAGAACCAGAGTCTCACCTGTGTCGGAGTGGGAACAGTGGCTGCCGCAGGGGCTGGCGTGCTGGGTGTTGCTGGCGTGGAGGCAGCAGTGGGCTGAGGCCTGGTGCTAGGCACGGGCTGCGTGGAGGAGGGGGTGTTCGCAGTAGGTTGAGCAGGTGTGCGAGGAGTCACTTTTGGAGCGGGAGGCTCTGCCCGCTCAACCCTCTTCTCCTGACGAGTGATGCTGTCAGAACGAAGAGTTTCACACATTCAAGTCACCACTTTTAGTCTTTGCAGGTCTTTAACCCTAACCAAATATTCTGAATTCAACGGTTACTTTTGAGACCAACATACCCAGGGGCTGAGGATCCAAGTGGTTGTGTAGCAGACTTCGCTGCTGCCAGGGCAGGACTCGAGACAGCCACAGCCTCTTCTGAAGCCGGGGCTTGGCCTGAACCTGGACTCACAGTGGCTTCTTTATTGGCTTGTTCAGTCTATAAAAAGCAAGGAGGCATGCACATTACATCTCAACAATACTCCCAGTGCAGTTTTATCTTGTAGATTTTCAAATTGTTAAAATCTTAACTACTTCTTACCTTGTCCCTGTACAAGCCGCGTACAACATCTGACATTCGGTTTTCTAGCACTGGCTCTCCCTGTGTGCTGACAATGCAGCCAGGAAGAGGTGGGAAATTGGTAGCAGCCAAGTCAAACTTGGGTGGAGAAACCTTCACCTCTGCTAGCGGTACCGGCCTCTGAGAAAGGAAATACAAAATTGAGCCGACAAGCAGAAATATCACAAGACATTAAATGTTAATGTTAAATACGACACAAAGGCTTAAAAGGAGTTATTCACCGCGATCCGTTCGTCTTCTCGCCTCCTCCTTGTCCCTCTGTAGGTTGTGCCCCGTCTGAAATACAAATAAATCATCACTTAAGAGTCACTGGTCAGGTCACAGCCAGATTTAAACGGATGGATAAAACCTTACCTTCCACGTCCAGCCATGCCGCTGTCGTCACTGGGGTCCAAAGACGAGGAAGAGGAAGAGAGGTGTGAGAACGCTGAGCTCAGATCAGAGGCCGTCTGGACTGGGTTAGTGGTGGCTGCAGGAGCAGGTGGCTGCGGGCTGCGCAGTCCAGTCAGACTCTCCAAGGGGACAGGAGTTACAGACGCCGAGGTCACCTCACCGGCCCTCACCTGGGGCTTCACGTGGTTTCTGTCGCAGCAGGGGAGAAGGTGAAAATAAGCAGGGTCAATGAGTTGAAAACACTCTTAAGACATACTGGTAACCAGTGTTTCCTGTAGAGCCTTTTGCTTGTAGGGATCATTTTGAACTGACCATACTGGCGGTTGTTACTTCCATTAACATCTAGCAAATGATTTAGTACTAACTGAAACATTGTTGACATAATAAAATCCATCTTGGTGAACATTTAGTCATCTTTATATCTTACTAATGTTATTTGGCAATAGATTTTCAAGAAATCAGCAGTTATAGCTTCAAAGGCAACTAACATGTTAAACCACCTGTATGGTCCTAAAGTGGAGTTTGTGTCTGGACATGAATGCTATTACATAAAGAAAACTGCATTGTAATCAGTGCTTACAGGAAATAAATTAGAACAGACATTAATTAGTCTGTACAATGCTATTTGTTAGGTCCATCAGCTATTTTCAGATAATGGAGGCTGAAGCATCAAAGGAAACAATGGTGGCACCAGTTTGCTGCAGGAACAAGACAGCATGCTGTGTCCTCGGGATAAATGTGTAGACATGCAGGACTACGTCTGTGCTCGTGATTGGTTGAAGCAGCGGAGACTTTGATGTCAACATACTATAGGTTTGGCAATCTGCAACCAACCACAAGCTCACTGAGAAGAGCTGACAACGCCCAGACAAGCTGCTAATCTTAAAGCTTTGTGACAGATATGGTTTGTCTAGCAGCGTGATTCACATGGATCGATCTTCTCATGAGTCTTTGACCCTCAGATCTCATAATCTGAACGCTCATCGGGATGAGAGTGGAGCACCTGACTTTGGAAAGGAAGGATGGAGAGAGAGAAAAAAAAGATGAAGAGAGAGAGAACCAAAATCAGTTACTCCACTCCGGTTTCCCTCTATGCGCATCTTGCTGTCATCACTGGGTCTGACTTGGGAAGAGTCCCCTGACATATTTCTTTGTGAAGCTGCTTTTTCAAATGTACAAACCAATTTACAAAAAGGTGTCAAGATTTTAAGTGCACATATTGCATCTTGACAGCTGGCTGAATCAACTCCCAAGTGTCAGCATTTCATTGTTACAGCATATAACACCACACGGGATAAAGTAATGCAGTCACTGACGGAGAAAGCAGCAAAAAAAACAATGAATAAATTAAATGGATGATTAGTTGTGGTGGTGAGAAAATGTTACATGTAATAATGTCAAAGCAAAAAGCATTTTTTTGGAGCCCTGGTGGCCATAACTGGAAGAAACCAGTTGCTCAGAATCAGATAGCAGCTGCTGCCGCCGTAGCAGGCAAGCCTACATTTATCAAATGACATGACAAATCCAGGATGTCCATTTTCTGGCAACAAACATTTATCACACTGATGAGAAGGATTATGGCTGTACAAAATTTGACTGACAATGCATGGGCCTCATTATGGATTTAGTCATTTGGCTGCTGCGGTATGGTAAGAGATGAGGGTAGCGATGAAGCTTATCGTACAGTATAACAGTTGTACCTGAAGGCATTTATTACATTCTTTCTTGAATAGAGGGGGACACTACGGGGACAGTAAGAAGACAGGGAGTGAAAAACAATTCCCTGCTGAGATCACATCTTCTCAACAGCAGATGATCTGATGTTCACAGTTAAGCATCAACGAGAAAAAAAAAAAGTAATCAAACATTCCAAATTCATTATGTTTATAAAATATCACATTTAGATTTAAGCCAAAAGTAAACTCAAATTAACAAATGGCATCTAGAAAAAGAAGACCGTACCGGTTTCTGTTGAAAGGGCGGGTGATATTAAGAGAATTGGAACCAGTTTTGTAGTGTCCTGCAGAGCCAAATCCATTCACAAAGCTACTGTTTGGAAACGGTGCCTGCACAAGGAGGGAAAGAAAGACACTCTTTTCAAATCTTAATGGAAAAAGGTTGTTTATCAAGCAGCTACCACAAAGGCCTGAATATATATGTAATATTCGTAAAACGAATATTGCGACTTTTGATTATTCATGCAAAATTTTGTAAGTTTATGTCAACTGACAATTCAGATAGCTAGAAGAGAAAGACGGGTCTGATGAGTGCATCTCTTTTCAGAAGTCACAACAAACAAGGTTGTGGCGAGTAACATAAACAGACTCACAATATACATTGAATTGTGTGCGAGTGTATTTGTTTAGACATAATAAACAAATTAAAAAAAGTCAATGGAGATCAGTCTCTTCCAATTAAAAAATGTCTTCCAAATACTAAATAGTGTACTTCAATTCTTGTCAATTTCAATACCAGGAGAAACAAACTAATATGAGAGTTTGATATTCTCATTCCAAATATTAATAATATATTAAATATACTAAATATTACTTAATATTGTATATGTGTAGATGAAAGGCCAAAATATGTTGAAAATGTAAGCATTTTTTCAAGGATCATATTAGAATTCAAGCATATCCCTAACCTGAAAACGTAACGGTTAACATTTAGCATTTTCCAAACTGTCCAGACTTTGTAGCAACCCTGTAAAAAGCTTTTTTTTCTGGCTTTCAGGCTTTGTTATATACCTCACATTTGACGCATTTAATGCCAATGACACCTGGTAACAAACTGGAAATGTACAGTGTAGGTGTAGCGTGTCTCACCAGAGGAGTTTCAAAATACGGTGTGGGCGAAGGTGTCCAGGTGGGAGGTACGATGCCGTAGACCGGGTACTGCTGCTGGGGGTAGACGTGCTGCATGTAGAGCGGAGAGCTGTACTGGGACTGGCTCTGGGACTGCTGAGCATACAGGCTGCTGTCCATGCTACGGTAGCCATTCTTCGCAAAGAATGTGTTGATGGCCTTTATCCTGGCCTGTTAGAATGAAGAATCAGGAAAAAGAGCAATGAGTGAGATGACTAAAAACAACTTCATAGATGGGCATTTTCCAAAATGACAGCAGAGTATAAAGTGAACTCACCATGATGGGTTTTCCCTGAAATGTTTTTACTTCCTCTCTCAAGTACTTGTATGCCTGAGGGAGCAGAAGAAAGAGTCGTAAGGCAGTTCATTATGCAGCTTTTTAACTCGATATCAAGACAAACCTGATGTGACTTCATTACCTGCTGAGCGTCTGTGTCAGATTGGAATGTGATGTACCAGTTGTTGTTGTGTGCAAACTCGACACTTATCACCTTTGGACAGTTGTCATTTTTGAACAGTGACTCCACTTCCTGTAAAATGAACACAAGGAACCGTGTCACCCGTCTGGTAAACATCACCTACAATCTCATGTCTCCAGAGACATGCAGCATTTAGAGCTCAAGATATTAGATTTACCTCAACAGGTGTGGTTTCAGGGACCTCCCTCAGGATGATAATGCACCGCTTGTGATTTGGACGCACCTTCTCCCCTTTCTCGTCCACTTGGACCATAGGCGAGGCTGAGGGAAATTCAAAGTATTTAAATCACGGACACGTCGCAAATGAATGCAGATCTTTTTAACACAGAACATCTTAAACTTTCAGCTTACATCTCAACACATCCAGGATGAGCTCCATGTCGGTGGTGAGGACCTTAATGCCTTCCATGCTGGCTATAGTCCAAATTGGGACAAACTGGTCGCTGTCCATCTGGGACATCAGGTACAAATCCTTCGAGAGGTTTTCTCTGAATCACAGAACAAATCGATGTAGATTAGAACCCTCTTGAATTGGGAACACATCAAAAATATGACATAAGCAACCACAAATAACGCTTTGAAACAGCCTGATTCACATGGATCGACCTTCTTGTGAGTCTTTGACCCTCAGATCTCATAATCTGAACGCTCATCGGGACGAGAGCGGAGCACTTGATTTTGGAAGAGAAGGATGGAGAGAGAAGAGAAGATGTAGAGGAGAAAGAGAGAACCAAAGCCAGTTACTCCACTCCCTGGCTTCCCTCTATGCGCATCATGTTCTCATCATCGGGTCTGACTTGGGAGGAGTCCACTGAGATATTTCTATGTGAAGCCTGAACAAATTAGCAGGTCGCCGTCTCTTCACTGAGGATTTAAAGTATGTAGATTAAAACTTGACAGCTGACTGACATAAAGGTGGTTCGGGTCCTCGGCTCTTACCTTGAGAAATAAAACTCCAGCTCTTTCTTTAGAGACTCTCGTAGATTCTCGGAGGAGATCGGCTGTTCTTCAGTTTTGGAATCCACTGAGAATCAAAAACAAAATGTCAGCGACAAGAAAAGTGACAACATGCCTTAATATCAAGTGATTGTGAACGTGTACAGTGTCCAATTAATTTTTTAAAAAACCTTTGGAACTTTAATGCAATCTAATACAACTGTTCTGCCATAAAGTCTACTTTAACCATAATGTTGAGTCCTTATTGACACCGTCAGAAGTGTTTATTCAATCGTGATTTATCTGATACGGTTGACCTGAAATAAGGGTTTTCAGTCAGCAGTTGTTGTCGCCTGTGTTTTCTCATTTAATACTTTTTCTTATCTGTAGATATTTATCAGCTTTATAAACATCAACATTATCACGGATGTTGTACATTTAATACAACTTGTGAATAATACACATTTGCTCCCCTGCCCAGTTAGTGTCAGTTCAGTGCCACACTAAAGCTTACACAAGTCTGACATTTCACCTTCAAGACCCACGTTTTGACCTTTGTTAATCATCTGTTATGTGAAAACAGACTTCCACACACAATGGAGGTCACACTAGACAAGCAGTAGAGGAGGTTGTACCACGGTCTAAGTCAAAAGTCGTCTGGAGTGACTTGCTGGAGAGTCAGCAGCAGAGCTGAGAGCAGCAGTGCAGGCAACAGACACGAGTCAAGCTGTCCTGGACTCAAAAGTTTACAGCCCTTCCTGCCATTACTCTTACTGCGCTGTGTACAATGACACAGCAAAATAAAAAGTGTTACATGGTCATGACTGTTCCATATGCTTTCATGAATATGTGCTATGTTTAACTGAAAGTCTAATTTGTGTGTAAACGTCTTGAGCGGAGGATGCAAAATTAACTTCAGTATAAACTAAGAATTACGTTGTGTTGTATCCGTCTTTGACCCTCAGATCTCATAATCTGAACGCTCATCGGGACGAGAGCGAAGCACCTGACTTTGGAAGAGAAGGATGGAGAGAGAAGAGAAGATGAAGAAGGGAAAAGAGAGAAACCAAAGCCAGTTACTCGACTCCCTGGTTTCCCTCTATGCGCATCTTGACGTCATCACTGGGCCAGACTTTTCAGTGTAGTTCAAGTTTGCAAAGTTCAACTCTGCCTTAGATTTAAAGCATACGGATTAAAGTTTGACAGCTGGCCGGCCATGCCGTTGCTCCGACACTGCTCTTTGTACAATGACGCAGAGATTAGTGTCTCCTCAACTGATGCCGCTAATCACTGACTTATAGGGGGCAGCTCAAATCATTGACATCACAGTTAGTGTTGGTGTGGACCATATTACATATCAGGCGTCTTCTTAAATGGAAATACATTTGCAACACCTCTCAATATAATAACGTGTAGTTGAACACTTTGAAATACGACGGCAATAATAAACATGATTGAATTTACAACAACAGGGCTGTAGTATTAGATTGCAGGTGAACATAATAAAAGTGGCCTCTGGGTTAAAGTTTCCACAATATGTTTAACACACAATTACAACTGAATTATTAGGACTACTTGAACCTGACAAGCCATCTTAACCAGTGTTTTACTCGCTCTCAAATGTAAAGCCTGACAAGAATGCAGGCCGCCTCATTACTCTGAAATCAGTAGTGCTGTGCAACTCATGCAAGTATTATTTAATAATGAGTAGTCCTGAGCATGTAAAAACAGTTATGTAATATTATTTGTGGCTCTACAGTGGCTGTAGTTGGTGGCTCCAAAGTCTAACAAAGTAACCTTTATGATGACATCATCAGGGGACAATAAAGTTAAGTAGAGCCACGCGGCCTGGAGAGCCAGGTGACAACATGTTTTCACTCCTATCCAAACTTTATCATTTAGATAATAACAAGGAATAAATCCAAAGCTGCAGTCTGTGGAGACGACCGCATGTGATGTGATGCGACTGACCTGAGGTCCCTGTTGTGGACTCAGCGGGGGAAAATCCCAGCTCTGGAGGGTCCATTCCATTTACTGCTATCTCAGCTGTTGCTGTGGAGCTGCTGTCATCCAGGGCTGTGAATCCCACAGTGTACTGCTTGCACCCAGCAGACAAAGGCTCAGAATAACCTGCAGACAAGGTGAAGAGTCTCATTCAGAACCAACACCTGATCATTTTTTTGGGCTGCGTCACCATCATCTATTCTGAATGTCTGTGTGTCCCAGTGTTTTGCTTAAGTTTAGACGTATACAAATGTCAAGGAAAAAAAACCTTGAAAGTGAGAACCTAAGGAAATATTTCGTGTAAAAATGAGAGTAAGTATTGAGTCAATATTTATATCAATAGATATAAATGTAAATGACCAGTTTTCCACCGACAGCGTGTCTTCCATATTTGAAAGCTCTGTAAATCATAATAAAATCAGTTGGCATATCTTACCCTCACTGATGTCTGAGGGGGGCCAATGAGGGCTGTTGGTGACAGCCTCGCTGGAGGCCACAGGCATCTCCTGCCACACCTTGGCATTTGGGTTCAAGCCGGCGCCCTTAGAGGTGACCTTCAAAGCAGAAACAGCAGGATCAGGAGAGTTCAATTTGTAACATGAAAAGGAGAATGACATGTGTATTTCAGCACAAAAACTATGCGGACAGCAGTTTGCATGAAGTGTCGATTATCCAAAGTAGACTGAACATCAGATTGCAGCAAAGAATTTAAAAGGCAACTGATGTACTTTATCTGCACTGGAGACCGACACTACGTCCAGCATCATGCATTTAATATTCTCGCTGATTCACCTCAGACTTGCAGTCTCATCTCTGCTTGGCATCAAACTCATCCAACAGACAGAAATCAAGATTTTGAACTCTGACCTGTGCCAAACCATGATCCCTCATTTATCTTACAATGGCAACACATTGAGTTACTTTTGACATCCAATATCAAACCCTGAGCAGTAGCACGAGCACATCTTCAAAGCATTAAGTAAATCTAATAGTTATGAAGTGTCAGAACCAATGACCTTAGGAAATCTACGACCACAAAGGTGAAAATCTTTGGCGAGCATAGCTTTAGGTAATTATGGCAATGGACTTGGAAAATACAAAAGCTAAAGATGAAAAACTCAAGAAACTAAAGACACATAATGACTTAAAAAGTTGGCAAACTAATAAAAACTGTACAGAGGCATGAATCTCCTTCAGTGTTAGTCAGAAATTGAAATAAAACTTCACCTTTTGTTATTTGGGTAAACATATCTGTGCGGTGTCTGAAGGGAACGTCCCACCATCACAAAAGCCTCAATGTTCAAGCCAAATCCAAGCAGCAACAAAAACACACCTTACAGTTTGAACACGGAATGAAACTATGATCTCAAACAATGTCCCATGGGGGACTGCGGACACACAGGTTACAGCCGACCATCACTACACCTGCTGATTTAGTGTCATATTGGGGGCACTTAGTGAAATCACCTGTTGCAACATTAACGGGGCGGGAACACCTGCATACCATTGGGCCTCCATGGCATCTAATCAGAAACCGGAGAAGTACAATTCAATGTGCCAAACAGTGCCCTGTGATCCCCTGTCGACAAAAGAGGCTTGTACCCTGTTAACCTCAAGGAGGAGAGCGACTACAGAAGCTTTGCATAACCAAAGTGTCCGTGTAGTAATAACTTTTTGATAAAACAAACTTATTTACAAATTTGATGCACATGATTATTCAGCGATCCGATGCGACTCTCCATATTAAACAGGGCTGTTAACTGGCAGCAGAACTCCTGACCCTGCAAAGATCTGTGGCCAAGAATAGATCACATACTGTACATATTAAAAAAGGCACACAGACATGGATGTGAACTTGATGTGAACCAACTGTAGGAGAGCAGTGGATGACAGCTGTACACTCACTTTGAAAACACCAATACCTGTCAAATTTACCGGTCTCTTTTCCTGACATTGTCACTTGCCCCATGCTAATGGATCACCCTACCAACCCCCCACCCCTGTTTGCAAAAAGCACTCGGCCTGACAAGTACAGCTGCCGGTGAGACGCTTCTCTCCACCAGCCAGACGAGAATGGATGCGCCAGACTTGTAGGCCTCGGTGTTATTAAAAAAAAAAGAGAGAAGCGCTTGGACATTTAAGTGCCGTGCAACTTAACACATGGTTGCAATGCGTGCTTCTGTGTTACATGCCATAACAAGCCAAATAATGTCAGCTGACTGCGCTGCGCAGGCCAGGTATTTGCAACGCATGTCACTGCGCTAGCTCAGTTTGCTAGCAGCGCGATTAGCTAACAGATAACGTTACTGAAGAAACGTTATCCTCCGATAATCGAAGCATCGATCACCTACAAATTAAAAAAAAAAAAAATCAGCACTTCTCCGGTTCAAACAGCACTGCCGTCTGTCTGAAGTTGCATTTTAACTAAACTTAAAGACTAGTGATTACTCAGCAAACTACTTAATGAGCTTGCTTGTTGCGGTGGCTAAGCTAGCGTTAGCTAGCTTTCTGGAGGGGCTGCGGTGGAGATCTGACTGACGACAAGTGTGTAAAATGACCTGCTGGCTGCAAGTTAGTAGTCGGGCAAACGCTGCCATATGTGCGGTGTCTGAGACAGTTTTTGCTGAATAATCAATATCACCTTGCGATTAAACACCATGAGTGAGTGATTACGCAAATAGTCACAAAGTCAAGCCAAGCTTAAACTTAGTAGCTTATTACATGTCTTGTTTGGGTTAATTTTAGCCGCTGCCTAATGAATAGCGCCCATCACGCAGAGGGGGCGTACTGTGCTAACAGGTCTCCGGTGAGCTGCAGTCGCAGCTAGCTCGCTAGCTAAAGAAGGCCTCACTCACCATGCCGCCTGACCCTCCCTCGCTCCCCAGCAGAGCCTCGTCCTTCCCACCGGTCTTCGGTCCGGGATCAGCCTCCTCCTGCAGCAGCGGCGGCTCTCCGCTCTGATCTGAACTCATCAGCCGCTCCTGACTCACTCCCACCCCGTCGCGTTCTCCCGGCCCCCGCCTGCCACCACCTCCTCCTCCTCTTTGCGAAAAAGCGGCTGGTTTCAGCAGTCAGCCTGGTTCTCTCCTGTTTGACTGGATTGGCGAGCAGCACACTGAAACTAGCTTACTAGCTAGCTAGCCGGCTAGCAGGTGTGCTACAGACTGAGGCTAACGACCTAGCGTGCTATGAATCAACGTAGCGGGCTAACGCCAGCTAGCTCAATGAATCAAACTTGCACGCTAAGATACTAATGGTATAAGCGATGCCAAACCATGACTCTTCTTAGACCACAGTCTCCGCTGGCGTTTCATCGATTATTACAGCACACACCGGGTTCGCGAGGCGCATTCCTAACCGGGCGACCGGAGCGGACACTGGGGACACGCACCCTTCCACAGCGCAGGCACACAGTCCGCCGACGTCCCGGCTGCCACCGCGAGTTCTCGGTGACCTCTGCAGAAACCATTTCCTCTTCCTTTTCCGGATTCACACTGTAGTTTTATACAGTACGTGTTGGTGCATTGGAGTCCTTTATTACAGTATATACAGTACACCTCGAGGAGTGCATATTTAAAAACCTGTTGTGTGTTATTGTTGATAAAATAAGAAAAGGGCAATTTCATGGACTTTTATATGAAGTTGTATATGAAAGCTCCATTATATTAATATTTTGTTTCCCAATGACACACAGATTTCTTTTTTTATGATTAATCATTTAGCCTTTAAAATAAAATAAAAAATGCTCATCACAATGTCCCAGAGCCACAAGTGAAGTCGATAAGTTTCTTCTTCTAGCCCCAAAACTCAAAGACTCTTCATTTATCATCATAAATGACAAAGAAAAGCATCTGAAAAGCTGGTAAACTGAGTAGAACGATTTGTGGATTATCAAAACAGTTGGCAATTAATGTTCTCTCAGTCTTCTAAACGATTAATCGACACATTGTTGCAGCTTTAATCAAAATATACATCTCCAAACGTGGACTTTTTCACCCTTCAGAGCGGTTGTGATCATTTGCGACCCCTGTTGGTGGCTGACAGTGGGGTCTGGAGTGGGTTGCTGGTTGGCAGGGGGTTGGGCCAGCCGGGCAATCTAAGTAACTGAGGACACCTGGTCCGGTGATCTGGTTTGCAATATAAGCAGGTTCTCATTCATTGTTCTCTCTCTCTTTTTCTCTGCAGATAGACGCCTGGCTCCCTGGGTGACGCGGCAGCCTTAAACTTCAGTTCTTTGGTTTTCTTTTATGCACCATACAACATCCACACACACCATATTTTCCACGCATGCACATCCTACATGACTGATCTTACTGACTTTCACACCTCATGTTGTTGTACTTTTGATTAATCTTTATTGTTATGTTAAATAAATGTGTTTGTTATTCCTTTGAAACAATGCCTCTCTGTTGTTTTGTCATGGCCTAGAGCCAGCTGTGACAATCATGTAGATACTCCTGATCTTATGGTGTTTAATGTATTCAGAGTATTACATGTTTGTTTGTGTGCCCTGTATTAACAATGAAAAAAGGTTTTCTCCTCTTATATGCAAATGTTTATGTGACACTTTTAATTAAATCTGCAATTACCTGTCCTCCCTTTTATAGGTCAGTGGGTGTCTTTAGTATGAGTGCTCATGAAGCGTGTTCCGTGACTACCTTCAGGTTTAATGAATGGTCTAAGAGCTCTTGTGTGGGATCAAAAGAAAAAAAGGAGAGTCGTGATGTAATCACTTTTTTCCGACTTGAGATGCAATCAGGAACACGTGATAAGCCGCTGAAAACACTTGAAATGAACCCAAAGAGATTGTTCAAAGATCACACAGTGTAACACTGACAAATAGCTGTATTTTATTGGATTATCATTGAAGTAGATAAACATGGCTCTGCTGCTCATGTTCCTTACTGAGAGTCTGTTGACTTTGTCCTAACCTGACTGAGAATCTACATGGAAATATGATAAATTTCATGTTATTTAGTGACAGATTTACCAGGTTTTTAGCTAGTTTAGTTTTAAGTGAAGTGAAATTAAACTCAAACTTCTACTAGGATTTAAAACGTCATGCGCAATTTCTTTGTACCTGCAAACAATTTAATAATCATTTTCTCACCAATAAATATATGAAAGTCCTCCCCAACCACTCTCCTTGTTCTGTTCTGCACATGCATCTAATGTATCTCTGTCCATCCGGGGAGAGGGATCCCTTCGCTGTGGCTCTTCCTGAGGTTTTCGCCATCTTTTTTTCCCACCTGTCAAAAGTTGACAGGCAAGTTTTTTCCTCACTTGAATCGAGGGTCTGAGGACAGAAGATGTTGCTCACTCTACAGATTGTAAAGCCCACTGAGGCAATGTGACTTTGGGTTGGATGATGTATCTGCAGAGTTTGACTCTCGAAGGCAGGACAGCAGCCATGGAGTCAACACAGGGGGAACCAATACCCACTCTCTTTTCATTTCCTGCTAAAAACTCCCTGCTTAGATATTTAAAAAATCATTAACACAGGTTTTTTTTTTTTTTAATTTTTGACAATAATGTCTAATAGTGTTTTGTATTCAGTGTTTCATCTGTAATTGTGTATTAGTGCCACCAACATCCTTGTCCTGGTTTTGGATCTAGAGTTCTAAGTTGTTACAGCACTCACATAGTTTTATTTGGTTATTTGATCACAATTAAATGCATTGGGCCTTTTGCTTGTTTGTGTTATTTGTGATTATAAAGTTTAACTTCCCATTTTCTCTAGCTGTGGTTGTAATGTTTTTACTGTGGTCGTCCACTGGTGTTACATGTCGTTCTGTCTTTGTCTTCCTCTTTTTCACCTTTTCTTACTTCATTCTATGCAATTGTGGATCCACAAGTTCTTATTCCGAGTAATCTTTAGATATCTTTAAACATACTACAGTGACTACACTGACAATGTGTCCTTTGTTGTGCAGTTTTCAATGGATACATACAGTAGATACAAAAATATGAATGAATAGATTGATATACCCTTTTACCTAAAGCACAGCAACATGTTCAAAACCAGGTTATAAACAACCCAAATTATTTGTTATCAGCTCAACATGTACTGTGTAATGTATGTAAATGAATAAGATTTTTATTATAATTGTTAATCAGAACAATTCATATTCTGCCATATTTAACAAAAGCACAAACAACTCAGTTTTTTTTTTCAGATATAACTTTAATCAGTCTCTTGATATCTGTGATCTTCTGAATAATGTATTTACTGAGAGTTTAAAGAGTTATGAGCTGTGTGTGAACAGAACATTTAATTTGTATGAGAAAGAACATATATAAGACAGCAGCTCTTTTCACCAAGGCATGTGGACGGGTAGTCGGACGAGACAAGTACTTTGTAGTGGAACAGACTGAGCCTAATGCCCAAGTGGACTCCTCTTCTTGATCACATGCTCCATGTCGGTGTGTTCGGATGTGTCCAGCTTGATGTCGTACTTGGCCAGGATCTTCATGATGGGCCTGATCTTCAGCCACCACTCTGTCTTGGGGATGCGGTGCCTGCAGCAGACAGAGGAGGGATTACACCATGTATTCACCATTAAAAACACACTTACTGTGACACTGTGCAGCATGCATCTTACTCAAAATCTGTGTCTTCCTTCAGGTCGGCGAGAGGCTGGAAGGTGAGCGCCCTCTTCCTCATGCCTAGCACACAGGCGGAGTCTGGTGTGTTGGCGAAGATACGACCTGAAGGACACAGGAAGTGAAACAGCTCAGTTAACCGACATGAAATGTCATTACTGTCAGCCATCAGCTGTTTATTATCAATACCTTCATGTAAAGGGTAATTCCACCAATTTTCCACATTAAGGTGTGTTCACAAGTCTTGGGGAGAACTAGTGCATCTGTGAACAAGTACTATAAAGTCTTTTGTAGCTCTAGAGGAAGCTGCGTGTAACCTTAAAAATTGCCTCAAGTGTATCATTCTCAGTAGCTACGTTGAATTGTAGATAATGTAGGCTTGGGTGTAGGTAGGTTTTTGAAAAGAAAGAAGAATGCATGCAATAAAAAAGCTGATATGCTGTATTAATTGTGATCATTTGTTTTTAAACCAAGAGTCCAACAGTACCCCCATTCACACAGCCGTTTGCATGCGGGGTTCCTGCGCCAATTCTCCGCCTCCTCCTCTGTGTGAAAGCTTTCAGATGCGGCGAGGGGGGAAATTTCGCTCCGGCCCTGATCCTCCTCTGGAGGTAGTATCAGGGACGCATTATTTCTGAACCACCCCAGTGTGAACAGATAAGCCGG
>OMLP01017138.1:0-31557 GCA_900302685.1 Spondyliosoma cantharus
TCCTGCTCCTGCAAAGACAAAACTCCTCATGTTACCAAGCAAAATAGATCCTAAGCACATATATAATTGAGTTATGTTATGCACTAATGCAGAAATTCATAATCTGTTTTTATATTAAACATTGCAATATACAGTACAGTGTCCCTTTAAAGCATGCACCCAATTTCAAAGTTGTCACTTTTAAGCAGTTTTCCACACATTGTACTTGTTAGAGGTATAAAACGAAGATAAATGACTGATGAGCACCATATAATATTGAAGGAATATTTTTGTGTATATTTCGCTGGGTATACAAAGTACAAAGTGGACTACTTGTGCCTAACTGATGATATGGTCTTAACCTATATTCTGTAGGCAGAACTAGCGGTCATATATAGTATAGTATAGTATACTACATAGTATACTATATAGTATAGTATATAGTATATATATGATTCTTTCGAATAAAACAAAGTAATACATCAAAAACGTAACTAAACTGTAGGGGTGTAGGCAAATTTGTTCAAATTATATTGTTACAATAAATATTGTAATAAATGTAGTAAAGAAAGACTGCAACTAACTCAGTAAAGTTAACAATAATCCACTGCCACAATAGTCCATAATAATCCAATAATAGGCCTAATATGCATTAGTGTTGTTTAGCACACTTCACATTAGAGACCTATAAACTGAGGACACAAACTGAGGACACACTAAAATTGATAAATGTATCAGAAAAATAATCCTAAGGTAATGTTACGTGGCACACATTTAACAGCATTACACAAATGTAATGCCAACGCACTGGACCTGCTATAATTCACCAAAACGAGTGTCACTTCAGTCGATCAGTCTTATGGCATTCACATGTGACATATACATTTTATTTTAGCCCTTTCCTAAAGCAAACACTAAAGCTAGCTAAAGCTCCCTCTCCACCCCACATCATGAAAAAAACTTTACCTTTACCCTGAGAGAGTTTTTCTTCATCTGTTTTCTTCTTTTTTCTCTTTTCTTCTCGTTTTGATGCCATGTTAATTCCACCATCATTCTCCTCTCCTCCGGCTCAGCTCAACTCAACTCGTCTCGCCTCTCCTGGCTTAGTAGCGTAGTTGGTCATCATAGCAACGTGGCGCGGTAGAGATGCCAGCCGTGAAGCTCTCCTGGATGATGATTTTGACCAATCAGTGGGCATATCACCTTGGCTCGATTGGAAAAAAGTACCAGGTACTTTTCACAACTTTTCCCGGTGAAAAAGAATAAAAGCAGAGGCGAGTCAAGTCAAGCCGGTACCATGCAGTGCAAAAGCGTGGGTCACTCCTCAGATATTGAGGCCGGACTTGCAACTTGAGGGGGCCCCCTAGTGGTGCAGGCCCTATGCACCCACATAGTCCGCATACAGCAAGAAACGGCTCTGCAGAGGTAAGGCAAATGCCCTACTAACTTCAGAGCAGATATCCTGCCCCCTGCAGGTCACTTTCACAGCACTGGGCAGTTCCTTCAGCAATAGACTGATACACCCTAAGTGTGTGAAGGAGAGGTATTGCAGGTCCTTCCTCCCTGCTGCTGTTAGACACTATAATCAGCACTGCTGTCAGTAGCATACACAACTCATTTCTCATTTTGGTCATTTTTTTAAATAAATACCCATATTTATTATTATTTGTAAATACAATTTCACTGCCACACTGTTAATAATTACATGTTAAATTTGTACAATATTATGTTCATATGTATAAAGGAGTTTATTCTACTCTATTTCTTACCTTTTAATTATATTGTTTATTTTTTACTATATAGTTGTTTTTTAAAATACTACGGTACTTTGGCTGCTGTGGCAAACAAATTTCCCTGTTTGTGGGACAATAAAGGAATACTGATTCTGATGCCCCTAAATAGAGCCAAAGAGGTTGCAGCTCCACTGGTAGAAAGTGTCCGCAGCTCAGCCAGGACGAGAAGACCACAGTTGGATTAGGCCAGTGTGATAGCACATGTCTATGTGCTCCAGTGGCTCAAAAGGGTGATTGTTGAGGACTCCGAGGACTACAGCCAAGGGTGGCATAGGTCTGGAGCTGGGTAATCCTCTGTGCGCCTTTCATAAACTGACAAACCAGGGAATGCTTGCCTGCTGGCTTATCATCAAAACCAATATGAAAGGTGGAAATAGCATCCAAATAAACCTTGACTGTGATTTTTTTTCTTTTTTTCTATTAGGTCCTGTAGAAAGGACAACATAGCTGAACACTGAAAAGGAATTTCTTGTGCCATAGCACACCATTCCTCACACCTTCCATTTCCAACAACACTTTCCACTTACTCTACAGAGATCTCATGGATGATGATTTTATATTCTGAATTATATCAATGACACTCTTTAACAGCACACCTCAAATTAAACAACTTGTTGGCCACACCAATACAGTGGGTGCTCCAGGTGAGGGTGAAATATCGGCTTGTGCGCCTGTGGTAGGAGATCGCCATCCCTACCGACGGTTCTTTTGCACGCTTAAGAATGTCAGGGGAATCAGGGCCAGCAGGGAGATTTCATATAGAGGAAGTCGAGGTTACTCGCGCACAAACGCAAATCTGATCCACTACAGACACATGAAGTTTCAATTCTGTGTAATGGGGATTCTCTCCCGAACAGGTGGTCTGCACCCAAACTTCATTTACTGTTCTGCCCTCAAATACTCTGCCCCAGCCTGACAGGCTGGCACCCGTTGACACCACTTTCCTGCTTTTTATCATGCCTATAGAAAAACATACCTCCAAGGAAAGACAGCTGTTTCCATTGGCAAAGTGCAAGAGCACATGATGCAAGCACCAGAAGTGTGATGCACAGGGCCCAGTTTGAGAGAACGCTGGATGCTGGAAATCTCTTACCATACGTGACCCTTTTCCCTATGACAAAATGTGCCAGAGTTGACCTGAATGTCTCCACTCCTTGGCTGACAGATGGGCCATGTAGGCAAGTGAATTCAACATCAGACCCAGAAAGGCTATGTCCTGTATTGGAGTTAACACACTCTTTTCTCTGTTCAGCAAAAAAGCCCAAATCGGCCAGATGTACCAACACAATGTTTGTGTGCATCACAGCCTCTTGCTCCGAGCGTTCTTACAGAAGCCAGACTTCCAAACAGGTGGCCAGGCGGATGCCCTGCTCCTTGAGGGGGGCCAAGACAGCTTTGCTACATCTGACTGCACAATTGGGTTCAGAGACAGGCCAACTAGGAGTACTGACTACTTGTACAGAGTCCCTCTCCGAAAGGCTGGCCTGGTCAGCCAGTCTTCAGTGGAGGCTCTTTACTGTGAAGCGAGTACAGTGCGTGCACAAACCAAACTGTGATGTTAGTTTAAAGCTAGGGTTGGCAAGTTATTCTAGAAGCTTTTTTGCTATATTTGTGGATAATCTCTGAACATGGTGACACAGATCAATAAACCAAATTCTCCAACAAATAAAAGAAAGAAAATCAAGTAATTGAGGCTTTTGCAGGCCCCTTATAAGCCCATCCAATCGTCTCATTCAGCCCGTATGAAAAGACAGACTACCGGTCTGCCTACCTACATAATGCCTGCCCTTTGCACTCATTATATGATCGAAGTCTTCCCAGTGTTTGACAGTGTGAACATTTCACTTACATTTGCAACTAAAAATAGATGATAAAAAATCTCAAGCCTGTGAGACTCACAGTTGACAGAGAGATTCACCATACTAAGAATAGCCATGGTATTTGTTTAAGTTTGTTGTGAAAATGTCAGGTGTTTTCTTAAATGTGACATTTAATAACAGAAGTTGGGTATGCTTGGCTATGACAACATTGTGCTGCACTCACTGTACAGAGCCACTAAGCCTGCTTTTCAGCAGCTTGCTAACTCAGTAGCACAAAGCACACCGTCCCTGACACAAAGAACAAGCGGGACAATTTAACAGACTGTTTTTCAGCCACTAACATAGTACCACAAAGCACAGAGTCCAAGCCAAATATAAGAGCTGCTGTAGCAGCTCACACTCCTGTAGCGGCTAGTGTTAGCATAAAGCACACACCCAGAGTAAAGCTTGATTTATGCCTGTGTGTTAAATCTACACCTATGCCTATGGCATATGGCGTACTCTGGCTGATACCAGTATTATATATATTATATATAATATTATATAACTTATCGCATGGCTCCATAATATAACTGGCAAAAATACAAGAATTTCATACATGGGCCTACAACAGGAAAATGGTTGAATCAGGTGGGATACAGTTAAAATAGCAAATATCACTACTTTTCTTCAAAATGAAATGCTGACATTACAGAATGCATTGTTTTATACTGTAATGGCAGTGAGATTAAAAGATGAGGAATTTTTGTCCATGAAGGTGTCCAGACAGAGTATCTGTTACTACATAAAAAATACTAATCAAATCATTGACATATCCAAGACTCTAATCACTACCAAAGCCCCATCAGCCTACTACTTATTATTTTGTTTTCTAGCCTGCTCTTCCCTCGGTTGTGGTGATGTTGTTGTCCCCCTTTTTCAGGGCCTATCCCAGGGACTCTTTGGCCGAAGGCCAGGGTACACCCCTGAATGAGTCGCCAGCTAGTGCCAACTGCACATCAGGAGCAGTTTTGGGGTTCAAGGATACTTCGGCATGTAGCTCAGTCCCGCCCAGGGGAGCCTAGAATCGAACCAGTGCCCTTCTGATCACTGATCAAACGGCTCTACCCACTGAGCTACAGCCTTCAATTGCTAGCTTCTACAGTGGGTTGGTTGGTATTAGAATTCACATTGTCCTGCAAACAAAAAACAATCTTACATTCTTATGTTTATTCTGATTAACAACATTTCTCTAATTTATGTTTTTGTTTTCTGTTTTTCCTCACTTGAATGGAGGGTCTAAGGAGAGAAGATGTCATTCACTGTACATATTGTAAAGCTCACTGAGGCATTGTGATTGTGATTTTGGGTTATATAAATAAAACTGAACTGATTGGATTTGAATTGTCTGAGGCCACCACATGCAAAACCATTCTCGTTTTGGGGGTCTGCATTGCACCTGTTGTCACTTTAATTTGCACCAAAGCAGGATTGATATCACTGAAGTTTAATTGACTCGGTGTTACACTGTAATGATTAAGTGTTCCCATAATGTTTTTGAGCAGTGTATACTATTCATGATCTTGTTGTAATTTGTACCATGTTGCTCAATGTTGGAACCAGCAGAATGTGTTGATTTTCAGAGTTTTTTCCCCAACATTTTGACTGTTGCAAGTGTTTTAAGGTTAAACAAATGCAAATATTCCAGTTGGTTCCCCATTAAGGCCAGCACTCAGTTGAGGTTAGTGGAAATGCACACAGGTGCTCCCAATATGCCCAAAGAGGCTGAAAACGTGGTCCACTGATTAGACCCTTTTCTCTCTGTCTCATTCTGTCTTTTTAACCATTAGCCACCTCAAATGGTCAGGTTTCATTCACAATCAATAAGTGAATCACAAACAAACTATAACATAACAATGATTTGAGTTAAAAATCTTTTCACATGTTCTATGGTCATGTTCAATTCATTAGTCTGGCCATGATTGTGAACAGGCAATATTTGACCAAAGGGTGGCGCTGGAGAAGCATCATAAATTTAAATAGCCTTAATTGAGCCATGTCAGAAGGCACATGAAAACATGCCTTCAGGGGGCTGCTTCTGAAATCAGAGTTGACTGTCTCCTTTTCAAAATAGGGCCCAGTGCCTCAGTGTCAGTCACCACACCTGAAGATAGATACAAATGTCCAGGGTTCAAGTCTCCTTCTCAGGCTCTCTTCTTCTCTGAAACAGTGCATTGTGCTTGAACCCTGTCAAATGTTGCTTGTGGCACTCTTTCCAGTCATCTAATCTAGAAAAAAAAAAAGAAATATAATGACTTTTTTGTTGCAACAGGACTGATTAGACAACTTTGCAAATAAAACAAATATGGACATGGGAATCCACTCAATCTTTGCTCTTTCCATTCTTGAGATTATAAAGCATTGCCTCCTCGAGTGAGGACAAGAGGACGTGAGACTCCTTGGGGAACACTCCATACCACATGATGGGAGACAACTGTAGGAGTTCACTTACTCCAGATGATGGCAGTAATTCAACGTCAACGATGCAAACTGCCGTAAAATCTCAAAGAAGAAGAAGAGGCACCACTACCGTAAGCTAGCTACAACGACGAGTTGCTAACCGATTTATGAGACTTGGCAAAACATAACAGTACAAAGTAACCCTTGAGGAGAGGCACGGTTACCGCGGCCAGCGGGTCATGCAGCTCTCTAAAAGGTAATGAGCCGTAAAGCCTCGGGGTCTCGGCTCAGCGGCGCCCACAACCTGCAGCCACACTGGAATGACTGGCAGCCCAGGTCAGTGTTCTGTTCCGGAGGAGGCTGGTTGTAAGAAATCGGAGACTCTTTGGGCCTGTGCTGCACTGCCTTATTAAGTTGTGGCCACGTAGGAGGGAAATCCTTAAACATTACCATTACATGTTTAAAATACTCTAAATGTATTGTCTTCTAAACTGTATTTTTGTCATAGCCTGTCATCAATATAAACAAAGCCAAATGGTTTTATCCACAATTCACAGTCCCGCCTTGCAGGCGCTAACGTTAACTCAGTTTGTTTCTAGAGCAAGCTAAATGTTGACACTGATGCCAGTCAACGCTAATGGGTAACCTGCAGCGAACGACACAAGGAACGTTCGAAAACGTTAATAACGCATAATTGGCTGCGATGGTGAATAACGTGAGTGATTTTTGAATAGGCGTTAACCAAAGGGTGATGTGTAATGAGCTGCGACATTTAAGCTAGTTAGCATTAGGCTACCACGATACTGTTTGCACTGGCTAACGGTAGCCAGCTAGCACTGAGTAGACGCCAGCCCTCTGTAATGTTATCAACTCCACATAACTTCCAATTTATAACGTTAATTGTTAAATAAAATAACAGCGGATGACAATGCTGGTCTTGTATTCTTTGTACTGATTCTAAATGACGGCAAAAGTCGACACTGCAATTATAGAAGCATTAGACACCTGACTTGGCATCACATGTGTTAACGAGCCTCACTTCACGACTTCATTATCTTGAACTAACAGGGCCCCGGACTCTCAGGGGCCCCAAAGGCCTCATCTTCACTGTGCGGTCATTAGTTTGTGGAGATGGGAATATTTGTATTTTATTTTTTACACTACTGATGTATGATATAAATTGACTTGCCTTGAAGTGGTTGCTGTATCTTCCTGTGCCCTGTGTCAAAATTAAGAAAATGTACCTTTAGTACTAAGATGACATTATTTTTACAGTGTACATATTTCTATAAAACTGGAGTGTAAAGGTGTCGGACATTAATTACTTCTGTACTGATTTTGTTGTTCTTTGTTAATGATAGCAGGGCCTAAAATTCTCTTTTCATAACGGGGATTGGGGGACTTAACTACAGGCCTTACCTCACCCTGTTCTGACCCCAAATGTATTTTTCTGAGGTCCGACAGCAATTCTCTTCAATATATGTATATGTGCCTCCTGGCAGGCAGCGTGGTGCTCCTTTGAGGCTTCCTTGTGTAATTTTCTGAGTCTCATGGGTGTTAATGTTTTTTCATGTTTGAGCCCTAATCGAAGGTAATTTTCTGTCACTGTGATCAACAAAGTTTCTTGCTTTAATTCAGTTCTGCATGTCACAGTAAAAACATTATGCTGCAACAATTTTGGCAGATATTGCGATTAGTGGGAATGATCATTTTCCATAATTTTCATGTTCTCTGAATTTTTATGATGATGTGGCAGTTGTTAATGTGTACCAAACAGATCATTGAGTGATCATTGCATTCATGATCACTGATACACAGTGCAATTGCAAGGGCCTGGCGAGAGTAGGAGGCGGGGGCAAAGGTACATCAAAGTATGCCAGAAAAGTTCCAGCACTCTTTGTAATGTCAACTTAAAAGACTTACAAAACTGTTTTAAAAGTCTATGTCTCTTTGCTTGGTGTGAATACTGTGGTATAATCAGAGTAACGTGACAAGCTACACTTTCATGCTTTAGTGTTGAGCTTCGCTTAAGTGGAGACAGTTTCAGTTCAGTTTTGGCAACTCCTAAAATCCTGTAATATAGTTGATCTTAATCAAAGTCAAAGTGTGTTTGGGAGTGAGGTTTAACTAGATGGTTACTTTTAAAATTTAAAGATTCTTCATTCTGCAACAACTATTTGAATGAATACATATTGCAAATCAACCTAGCTTCCTTGTATATTCAGTATCAGCAGATGTCAAAGTTCCGATATTGGAACTGGATCAGAACTGAAAAAAGTGGTTGGTGCATCTCTATTAATGTTGTTAAAGAGGCACTGCACACTTAACTGTGTTTCTTCGCTGTAAACTAAATAATGTGACTGCACTCTGATGGTATACATCAATGTTGATATTGACAGTTCCAACCATATTATCAGACAGCGCTGTAAATATAAAATAATAATTACATTTGTATGCATGTACATGTCTGTGTATCCTATATTCAGAGTTGATCGTGTGTCAGCCAGCCAGGACGTAGTGAAGTCTGGAGAGCTTGTTTCAGCAGCATTGTACGACGTGTTACCCTCCAGTTGCCCTGACCAGCCACCGGTGCCCAGCGATGCCTACGCTGCTGAAGATACACACCAGGAAGAGGGTGAGGCTTCTGCTAGCACCTTTTAGTATAATTACAGAGTATGTGCAGATCTTCAAATATAGTAAGCAGGAACTACACAGGAACCTAATGGTAATCCAAGGAAGTTTTTTACCTGAACAAAACACATTTTCGGTTGTGCAAAAATACCTTTTTTGGTTCCAAATTGAATCTGGCCTCTTAGATTTGAATAATGTGGATCTAATGTTTATTACATATGCTGTCTGTGGTAGCGGCTGCTGTGGCAAGTATATACAGTAGGGCACCGCAGTGTTTCCAGCAGGATTTCATTAGACTATAGTGGGTGGACATCAGTCCTTCCAGGGGGTCCGGGGGGCATGCTCCCCTGGGAGTACATTTAGAATGTGTGAGATTCATATACAGAATAGGCTAAATAAAGGACACTCCACTCCAGACAGCAACAGTGCTGTCAAAAGAAGTCTTATAGTTGTCTCAGAGGATAGATAGCAGTTTCTAAACTACTTCTCAGTAGAGGAACCAAGGCCACATGTTTGAAGTTACCTAGAAAGAATTTCACAGTGGTTGACTGGAAAAAGTCCCATTGACTGATGAATCTATGTTAGAGATTTCTATCACTAACTGAAGGGTGTATGTAAGGAGACAAACATGAAAGATAATGATACCACAGTGTTTGAAACCCACAGTGCCAGTCCCAGATATTACTGTAGTCCATTCCATTTTAGAAACAGCTTGATTATTTTAAGTTTAAGCACAACATTAAGGTCTGAGTCAAAAACTATAAAACATTGTTGGGAAAGGTCCTAAAAATACCAAAACACACTGTAGAGTGGGTCTTAAAAAAACACGGAAACATGGATTCTGTAGTCATGTTGTTATTGGACATTTCATTACCATCTCATCCTCCTCTGCCTGGCACTGATATGATAAATTGTTATGTTAGTAAAGTAGCAGAAGTGTTAGCGGTTCAACCTTTCTACGAATTCCATCGTGGCTTGTATACATAAAAATGACCAGACCCAGACATGTACCATTCCATTCACATTTATAGTATTGGTAAAACTATGTAATTAGATTAGTAGATGTTCAGACAATCTCACCTGTAAAAACTGTAACAAAAAATGGTGGTATGCAGTTTTTTTCAAACATGAAAATAACAATCTTTCTTCTCTCCTGTTCTTTGTGGTGTCAGACATGTTTATGTCTAGCTATGCATTCTTTGCAATACATTTAATTAATCCAACATGGTTTGTGGCCCCCAGGTGGATATGGAGCTGGTCAAGGTGTCTGTGATAATACGTTTGGTTGGAAGTCGGTGGGGCAAGAGTTGAGGCCCAATGACGTGACAACAGATTTGACTCCTTTTCAGCATGGAACTCGTGCTTTAGCTTCAAAAGACATGAAGAAATCGCAGGGTAAGATCTGACTAATGTTTTCTAATGCAATGGATGCAATATTCAGATTGCATAAAGTAGTGCATGTTCATAGGATATATTTGGAATAGTTCTCTTGCATATCCAGATCCAGTTCTTACTGACAGACTGTTTTTTATTTGCTACTTGAACCATTTGTGTTGCAGCTGTCTTTGCAAGAACATTTGACAGCTTGACATAATGGATTAGGTTTACATACAAGCTGACACCTGGGGAATAACAAGAGAACAGATTGCCATGTCAGGGAGTGAGGTGTTTTTCACTGATGGGCAATCTCTCAATTGTCAATCCAGGCCTCAAACACACCATTGTTGTTACTCATGAGTAATGAGCAACACCAACTGTAGTTCATTAATGGTTAACCTGTAGTTCAGTACACTGTTATTCCAGATGTCAAGGTATATGTGATGCTAATCGTGGAGCGAGTTAGTGGAGTCAGAGTGTTGTTGTGCTGTCACTGACATGTGGTGGTGTTGGTGTTGTTGCTGCAGACAGAGGGATGGCTCACTCAGAGGAGTCTCGGCTGGCCAACCTCCTGCGCAGAGTCTCCAGGGAAGATGATCGTGACCGCAGACTGGCCACACTCAAACAACTGAAGGAATTCATCAGCCACAGCGAGAGCAAAGTGGTAAATCAGATCATGTGGAGATAATCTTCCCATTGCCTTTTGCAAGCCCCTTTTGGTTATGTCATTGCATTTAAATGTCACTCATTAAGATGGATGCACTTGATTCTGAAGCAATGAAATTCATCCATAGTGATGGAATGATGAGGTGAATATTACTTTTTATTCTGTTCTTCTTTGTAAACAACACTCAAGACTTACTTCTTTCACTGGTTGCACTGGTGCGCCTAACCCCGCGATTCCACCAGATACATGTCCACTGCATTACGGCTCCGACCACACCAGCGGAGCTGATAGATTTGACTTTAGTCTATGTGTTAACTTCCACTGGGTCCGCTGTGCTTTGTATCTGCTCCGTCCCAGGTCCGGCAGTCCGGAGCCTTCTGGAGATACGCAGGACTTCTATTTCTGGCGGATGCCGGAGCCCGACGCAGCAATTCAGCCGAATTTAGCACAGAGCAGACGGGAAGTCACGCATGGAAACAAAAACATAACATCCGGTTACTTTTCAAAATATAACACTCCGTGTTGATGGCAGCACAAAACTCTAAAAAAGATAGACAAGTACAAGCTCTTCTACTAAATCTTCAGTCGAGATCACTTCGTGTTGTTGTGTTTATAATACATACCTTTAACTGCGGTCACAAGTGACTATGTGATTATCGCGGGAACTCCTCGGTCTTGCGACGCCAGTTGTTAGACAGTACTGTGCCGTGGCAGACTCAAAACGCAACCGGTGGGGGTTGCCGGATCGCTGATGGCGGAGCTAAACCGGACTGGAGCCGTAATGCAGTGGACACGTATAGTGATTATTTTGAAAGATAATATGATTGCGAAATGATTGAATAGGAATTATTATTGTTCCATTACAATTTTCCTTCTTAACAGAAAAAATATTACATTTACAATAGTGTAACATTTGTTTGTCCGTACCAAACAGACTACAGTACTTGATTCTAATGTAGTTTTGTCCCAAATTTTACCCTTATCAAAAAACTGCAGCTTTGAAATTTGGATGTTACACTTCACCATTTTGCAATTTTGATAATGGTGGAAATAATCATGCAGCCTTAATTTTAAAGCAACATTATGTAGAAATTGGTATTTCGTGCTTTGTGTCAGTTTCTGAGAGCTACACCACTGCCATAAATGCAAATCCCCAGTCTGTAATAATTTGACACTAATACCGATTTCAGAATCAGAAAGTCCTTTTTATTAGTCCCACAAATGAAGAAATTTGTGCACCACAGCAGCCTAAGGACAGTTCCATATAATACAGTTGGGCGCACCCGTCTCTCCCTCAAATCAATATTCATAACATGTCTGTGCAGGAAACCAGAGAGAAAGATGTTTTTTAATCTAAGTGTGTTCAGCTCTCAGTATTTTTGTAACTTTAAGTTTCCCTTGTCCTGTTTGTACTTTCAAACCTCTGCTTTGTTTTACTGTTTCGTCATGTTCACTTTCAGCTGTTTCGGAAGTCATGTTTAGTTACTGCTGGTGAAAACACATTTCCTGTAATACTGCTACATTACACCTTTTAACTGACTAAATAACAGGGCTTTTGTTTTGAAGAAATAATAGGAAATAAACTGTTTCTAACTGAATTAGCAGAGCGACTTTGTTTGCCCTGATTCTTCAACAGGTTCACAATGACCACATTTGACAGGCGTGAAAGAGTTTGGAGAGGCCGTGATGGATATTGTGCCTGTAAGATCATCCAGCATGACCGGTTTTGCAGTGGGTCTGTGATGGTCTGGGAGGCATATCCTTGGAGGGTCTCACAGACCTCCATGTCATAGCCAATGGTACACCGACAGCTGTTGGGTACCATTATGGACCCTCTAACAAAAAGCTCGTAAAGAGGGGGGGGAGTAGCACAGGAGACAAAAAGTCTAAAACAATCTCCTCCTCCTAGCGTCAGTTTGGGCAGTGGCTACCGAGAGAGCGAGCCCTCCGCTGGACTTCTATACGTCCTCAGGTGATTGTAACACGGCCCAGGTGTGCCTCCCTGAAGGAAACAGACAAAAAGAAAGGGGGAGCCAGAGAGCAACAGGGAGAGGCACTAGTATTCCCACAGGCCAGCACATAACAGATACCGGGATGAAATCCTCAGAACGATTGTCAGACCTTACACTGGTGCAGTGGGCCCGGGGTTCCTCATGGTGCAGGAAAACACCCGGCCTCATGTGGCCAGAGTGTGTAGGCAGTTCCTGGATGACAAAGGCACTGATGCCATTGACTGGCCCTCTCGTTCCCCTGACCTAAATCCTATTGAGCACCTATGGGACGTTATGTATTAGTGCATCCGACAATGCCGAGTAAAGCCACAGGCTGTCCAGGATCTGTAGGACCCCATCCGCAGAGTCATTAGGAGCATGCCCAGACGTTGTCAGAAGTGCATACAGGCACGTGGGGGCCATGCCGCTACTGAGTCACATTCTGAGTTGCCGTGATAAAATTCACACAAGTTGGATCAACCTGTGGTTTCAACTTTTTACTCAGTGCAATTTTGAATCCAGCCCTCAGTGGGTCGATGATTTTGGTTTCCACTGTCTCTTGATCAGTTTATTCTCATCATATTATACAATGTATGTCAGTAAAGATTGTCAACTTGAATAATTTGTTCATCAAGATCTGATGTGTGTTTTAAAGTGTTCCCTTAATTTTTTGAGCTGTGTACTTTGCACTAAACATCAAGATATGGTAAATGGACTGGTTGATGGCTAAAACTATTCTCTCGCACAGACCCTGGTCAAGCAGTTGGACACCATCCTCAGCACCTTGAATGACATTTTGAATGAGAGGTAAGAGGAAGCCGTCTGCTATAATTTTATTAGATTCAGGACATCAGGACTGCCATATCCAGAACCCCTTGATGGAATTTCCTCAAATGTCTTTTTTTGTCACAAAACAGCTTTTCAGCCATCACTAAACAATTAATATGATGATTACAACAGAATTTCACACAAATGTCTAATAGGATATAATGATATACAAAAGATCAGAGGTCAAACTGTGACATCATTATATTCAGCAAAAGATGTTCTGGCCATTACTCAACACCATAGCTCAGGAAAAGCAACTTGACTGATTTGTGGAGGCATACAACCACAAGGTGGTAATTAGAAATGTTCCAATACCAATTTTTTCCCCATCTGATACCAATTCCAATACCTGGGCTTTGGGTATCAGCGGATAGCAAGCACCGATCTGATCTGATGATATCAGTGCTTGTTTAAAAAACATAAATCAAAATCATGACCAAAAAAGGACAAATCTAAGAATAAATCACAATTCCTTTAAAAACTGTTAAAGTGTAGCCACTTTTTTTTAAATGGAACAGCAACTTCAATAAATCTAGAAATAAATCATTCCGTTAAAACTTACTCACTGAACTTAAAAATATTGCCATATAGCTGACATTTTGCCAGCTCCGTTTGACTTGCATGAAATCAACTTCCTCTTTGCCACTCTAAAAACAGTAGTTGCCAGGGGCAACGTCCTATGTTAGCTTTCAGACCAGCTAAGAAGAACTGATTTCCGGTGTGTAACGTTAAGTGGAGCCAACAGAACTAAATTGGAAGTAGCAGGGCCCTGTTTCGAAATTACAGGGCATCGGATCGGTGCATAGACTTGCATACTTGCTGTAATTGGCAAGGGTAATTCTAGTTTTTTAATTTGCAAGCTTAGTCTGAGAAAGCATGTCTGCCTGAATCATCCATGAAACACATGCATTAATAGTACTTTCTGTGACTGTGATATTTAATTCTGAGGAGAGCATCCATTTACATTTTGCACTATCTTTACATTTTGGTGTAACCATCACAGTCTAATCTGATATCAAGAACTCAATAATAGCCACATGGATTACAGTATGTATCCAGGTGGCCTAAATTGTCAGAGATGCACCTTTGTAAGACATGACCAAATGGTCTGGAGAACAGGCTCAAGTAGTGTAGTCTTAACTATATGTCTCAGAAGCCATAGCACAACTCCCACCTATGATGCAACCCCTGTTATTGCAACCATGATCACTCTTGATTAGTCCCTCATGCCATGTGTTCTCTGACGTTTGATCTTCTTGCTGGTGTTGTTAACGTATGTAGCAGTAAGCTGCTATGGGAGCTGCGTCAGGATGCAGCAGCCTGCCTGGGTCTCCTCTGCACAGTGCTTAGCTATGAGGCTGAGCGCATCTTCAAGTGGCTCTTTCTCAAGTTAACTTCAAGCAGTCGCGACGAGGTGAAGCTGTTGTACCTGGTGGCAGCACAGCGTGCTTTGGAGGCTGCTGGAGAGAGGAAAGCCTTCTCTCACGTCATGCAGGTAACCCCACACAGACGCTTCAGTGGATTTCTGTACAGTTCTCGGGTGTTCTTTGATAACTGTTACATACACACAAAATGGGGCCTGAATGTGGTGTATGCCTCTGCCCATTACACAAAAGGTAGAAAGAATTGACATATTTGTTTACTGCATGTGTGTGAGTGTGCCAGCTCCTGCTCCTTATCCTTGTGTGTGCAATTATCATGTGCTGTGAAGCTTCATCAGCAATTATCCTGTGTATTATGAGATCGAGGAGTGAGTGAGTGAGCAGGCTTTGTTCCCAGTTTTTTTTTTTTTTTTTTTTTTTTTAAATATAAGTTGCCAAAGATACTTTGGTTTGTTGCATAAAACTCATCACGGTTGGGTTGTAAGGTTGGGTTTTAACAGCTAGTTCTGTTTATGATCTGCTTGCAGTCAGTATATTATCGTGGCATGTATTGCTCCAAGCCTAATGAATCTCATATTGGATCTTACCAAAATAATGGCAGCAGTATTCCCTAAAAGCCACATATACCTCATGCCAGTACAGACGTGAGAAGTGTGTACTGAGTGGTGCCATGTAACAGATGTTTTTGTGGACCTTGTTTTGTGGGTTTCAGCTGGTTATGAACAACTTGCAGTCCATTCTGGAGAATGTGGACACACCAGACCTGCTTTGTCAGAGTGTGAAGTGTATCCTTCAGGTGGCGCGCTGCTACCCTCATGTCTTCAGCACCAACTTCAGGGTATGCGTTTTCTATCGAGGGCCTATCCCAGCTGACTTTGGTAGAGGGGCGGGGTACAGTGTTGGCTGGTGGGTTCAAACCCACCTCTCAACTGTTGTTGCCTTTACAGTTAATGGTATTGTTGCAAGTGTTGACTAATGGCAGCTCTGTGTCCTTTGGTGTTTGTTGTTTCTCCACAGGACACAGTGGACATATTGGTGGGGTGGCACATTGACCACACACAGAAGCAGTCTGTCACTCAGCAAGTTTCTGGTCAGTTTCTTATTAGCATTAGCAAAAAAGATTTTCAATGTAATACTTGATGTTCAGATTGCAAACATTTTGGTGCTTTCTGCTGGTAATAAAGTTGGGTTAACCTTTTATGTTCCCCTCATACGTTGTCCCTATCAGGAAATTTGCCAAACCTATTGTATATTTATGTCTGGCGATTAAAAAAATGGAACGGTTGAATTCTGCAGCCATGTTTTTTCTGTTGTCCATCTCATGCACATCTGATGGTTCAGATAGCCCTCTATATTAATTGCACCAAATTGCTTTCTAACTATGACCTGAAACATTTACACTTGTAGTTTATTTTCACCTGTGTTTTAGCACATAACTAGTGACTGGTGTTTTGCTCTAAAAGTGCTGCCAAAACACAGGTGATCAACTGTATGCTGGAACACATTCTGCTGCTGCTCTGCTGACATGCTGCTTTTGCTACACTGCCTGTGCAGACGAGGTGCAAAGTGTAATACCTAATGGCAGCCCAGTGCTATAGTGTGGTGTTTGTAGTCTTAAAACCTGGAAAACCGTTAAAGTGCAGCCACTTTTCAGCTAAATATCTGAAATAAGGTCTGTGTTTATCACAGGCTTAAGGTACTTGCATGTTTTGCACTACGACATAAATTCATCATTAAATAACATGCATACATACTACATTTTGATTATCAAATGCTTAGGTGTTTTAAACAGCAGTTTTAACAAGTGCCTAAATGAGACGGGAATCTGCTCACTTACGGACAGATTCTGCTTACGAACTCTTCAATTTTACAACTTGTGTAGTCATGCGACCCAAATGTAGTCTGTTTATATCATAACATTAGCTTTTTACTCCTATTGATTTAATTTACACTTCTAAAATCTCAAAAGTGGTGTTCATCTGTGAAGATTATCTTGCTAAACAGAACATCTATCTATCATAAACTTGTATCAGCGATGATCCAAAATCCAATTCAAAAATCCAAATTGGCTTTTTGTCGAGGGAACCAGGGCAATGCTAACTTGCTCTCCCTGTCGGTGTTTAGGCTGGTTACAGAGTCTGGAGCAGTTCTGGGTGGCAGACCTGACCTTCTCCACCACTCTGCTGGGACAGTTCTTGGAGGATATGGAGGCATATGCAGAGGTGAAGTTAGTCTTACAGCATGGCCACACTGAACTTCGCTACTGCTAATGCCAGTTAGACTCTTTAAGTATCACGGAGCAGCTTTTACAGGTGTATTACAAATATTATTTTACAGTTTACAAGTGTTTTTTTTGAGAGGCTGGAACACAAGTTGTATATTCTGTCAAAATAATAAATTAAATATCAAGATTTTCAACATTAATTGAATTTAGAAGAAGCAAGGAAATATGCACTTTCCATTACTGCCTGAGGGTGACAAGACCTTGTTTGTAATTAACGCTGTAAATACATGAAGATCTTAAGGAAACTGTGATGAATAAATGTGATAAATACCGATTCATAAATAGAACTGTTGAATGTTTTTCTTTTTTGAAGACTTGACTGAATCTGTGCTCTGTTTAGGATCTGAACCATGTGGTGTCAGGTGAGGTGCTGGATGAAGACATCCCGCCTCCCTCAGTGTCATTGCCAAAGCTGGCAGCTCTGCTGAGGGTTTTCAGCACGGTGGTCCGCAGCATTGGAGAGCGATTCAACCCCTTTAGAGGACCACCCATTACTGAAGTCTATGTCACTGATGTAAGAGCCTACCTACACCTAGGAGAACCTGATTGAGGGCTGAGTTGTGTTAATATCATTAATGTAGTAAAAGATATATTGAATGAGTAGAAACGGTTAACTCTGACAGCAGAAAATGAAGACAGTAGTATGAAAACATGTCATTGTAGAAATGTGCTCGGAAGACATAATTTTTAATGTAGAAGTTGTTTTTTTTAAGTCTTGTCTTCAATACTCGCATATAAAGTCCTGATTCCTAAAAGTTTGGTCCCTGTGTAAAACAGAATGCAATCATTTGCAAACAAAGTGTTTCCCAACAACAGTTTTACCAAGTATATCCTTTATCCTTTATGTGTTCAGTGTTATACAAAGTGCTGAACCTTGCCTCATTCTTGCCCAATCATGATACTACCACCTATTACCAATTAACCTGTTATCTGTGGAATGTTCCAAATGGGTGTTTTTGGAACATTCCACAACTTTCACAATCTTTTCTTGCGTCTGTCCCAACTTATTTAAAACATGTCGCTGCCTTCAAATTTAGAATAAGCAAATATTTGCAAAAATCAATGAAGTTGATGAAAACAGCACAAAGAAATTATTGAACATGTTACTCAATTGAGAATTTGTCAACAAGGATCAGCAAATTATACATTCTGTCTTCTTTCTTTCACACAGCCTTCCAATTTGTATGAATCAAGGGATGCTAGTATGCCATAGACAAATAGAGAGGGGATCTTGCCAACTTACAGCCTTTTCAGTACCAGTTGTTTGCTTTGGGTTATAATACCTCCAATGCAGTTCAGCTAAGAAACGGGTTTAATATTTTGAGTGTGGAAGATGCGAACCCACAGTGGCTGTGGGGATGTTGTCTTTTGGTATCCATTAGACTGTGCAGACACCTCACTTCACTGATAACAGTAGATCATTTTAGTTCTACTGAAGTCACTTCATTTTAGTATTTGCTCACAAACTACTCCAATCTGCTCACTTTCCATTTCCTGTTAATTCTCTTTCCACCTCTGGTCTATTGCTTACACCCTCTCACCACCAACCCTCGACTTGTGAAGAGCATAATACTGAGGCTGATACAGCTGAACATCTCTCTGCCTCTTTCTTTTTCACTTCTCTTTAAGGGGAGATTTTCCACTAGTTAATCGATCATGAATGGCATCATTCCCAGATGAATAATAATAAAAAAAAACAAAAAAAACAAAATAGGCCTCCAAACTTTGACAATGCACCCTGCCACACGTAAACGTCATGAAAAGTCTGTTTCTTGAAAGAGAGGAACGAGGTACAACATATATTGTATTTGATATCACACCCTTGCGCAACCTAACTGAAGACACCTCTATTCAAAGGAACAGAACGTATAGTCATAACATTTTGTTCCCTTTCAGTCAGTTCACTTGGTACAGCAAATATTGTATGTGACCTTTATTGAGACCGAGGCCATATATGTTCTATGTTTGTGCAGCGTGACTTTCATTTCGTAATGCCTTGCATGTATAATGACAGGTAAAACTTTTAACATCCACAGGAATGCCAAAGACCCAAGGTTTCCCAGCAGAACATTGCATCAATGTTGTTCACTTGACCTCTCAGTGGTTTTAAATGTATTGGCTGATCTGTGTATTTCACAGTCATTTATTGTTAACTGCCATGCCCATTTTTACGGTACCAGAATCACTTTTCTGTTTTTTCCTTAGGTGCTGAACCGGGTTCTGGCCTGTGTGACCACAGCTAAACAGGTTCAGTTCTCTGAGGCAGTTCTCACAGCAGGGAATGAGTGTGTTGGTGTGTTGCTGGCCAGTGTGGAGCCCTGTGGTCAGCTGATGGAGGCTGTCCTGGTCTATGGCCTGGACCAGCTGGACTGCTGCCGGGCCTGCGGCTCAGACTACAGTCTGGCAGTGCTCAGCCTTCTCACTCTGGTATCTGGTAACACTTTGCTCACACCTGCATTTTTTTCACTTTGATCTAAACCACAGTGTTCATCTTTGTCATTTGGTAGTCAGCAGACCAAACAAATCTGGTTACGGTCACTCATTCTAAGCATGATGTACTGTACAAAGTATAGGGAACCATATACTATAATTTTCTAGATTCACTGACCCCAATTTTATTTCAATTAAAGCTTGTACTGCGGCTCTTTTGTTTTTATGAATAATTTTCCTCCTACCATCCTTGTTGGATGTTAAGTGAGACCTGATTTGTAACTAAAGACAAGTTGATGTAAATGTAAATTAGTCATTATTATTTAGGAGGATCGGCGTCAGGCTGGATTGTCCAGACAGAGGGCTTTCAGTCTGAGAAGACCAAAAATTTACCAAGTTATACTGCTCTGTTAGACATCCTTCTCAAACGTTTTTTAAAGTAATTGTTGACTCTGCGTTTGCTTTCAGATAGTGGACCAGATCAATACGAAGTTGCCTGTGACTTTTGTTGAGAAATTGTTGGCGCCTGACTCTCAGCTGCTGAAGCTGCGCTTCCATCGAGAGAAAGAGGTGTGTCAGTGTGTGTGTGTGTGTGTGTTTCTTTATGTGTGAGTATAACAAGATGACAAATAGGTTCATGTGCCAGCATTTAAGGCTTGGTTAATGTTTTCTTTATTGCAAATACAGAAAAAAAGTGTTCGGGCCCTAAAATTCCCACCATATGTCATCATTGAAGATGTGTTTCCCAAACTTCAGTTGTTTTCACATAAAGTATGTTTTATATAAACCAATCTTGATCCTCTTTAAAATGGATCAACGGAAAAGAGACTCAGTTTGTTTTGTGTTGACGTTGTCAGTTAATTTGAAAGAGGGCACAGTTCTGCTGCTTAATTGATTATCACAGCATCTTAGACATAGCTTGCTAGAGTGTGTGGTGCTAAGCCAGACCTGATGAATACTCAAGTCACATCGGATTCCGCTCTGATTCAAAGCCATATACTGATGTGAGGAGAGCATGGACATTAGTTTTTAACTTTTTGGGATAAAAATGTTATCCTAGCTCCTTTTTATCAACCTGATTGCAACAGCAATCTGCTGAGGAGACCTCCATTGTTGGTGTGTATCTCACTTCACTGTAATGTTGACTGCCTACTGGAGCATGCTGGGAAATGTACTTTACTTCATGAACATAATGTGAAAAGGGAGAGGGGAAAAGAAGAGAAAGAATTGCAGTCTCTGGTGAGTGCCAGTCATCATGCTTTTCACTGACCAGTGCGCTGTCTTGAGCAAGCCAATGTAGATATTGTGGAGAAGTGCCACAAATAAATTACTGCGTGGGGAACACTGCATGATCAATATTACTTTATTTTCCAGTTGTTACTTAAATATGCCAGGACTGTCGTGATCCACTTTTTTGTCTGAGTTGTATAAACATTTGAGATGTTTGCTGCCCTGCCAAAGGTACATGTGATGGTATTCACAGGTTTTAGTTTTTTTTACATTAGTGAAGTTAAAAGGTTACAAGCTTGCTTCTATTGTTTACTTAAGGTAAATGTTTGTTGTAAAACTAGTACTTATCCAGATTAATCTTTTTTGCACAGTTACATTTTTACAGTACAATTTTTTTGTTAAACTATTCTAAATTTAAAATGATAAAAGCTCTCGTTTCTTCAGTCTTCAGTCATTATAGTCTTCAAACTGGCAGCATGATCAAATTATATATCGTGATTAAAAAATTGTGCTTATATTTTTTGCTGTATCGCCCAGCCCTTGTGAGAGAGTGCGTGAATTTAAACACAGACAGTCTCCTTGTGTGCAGTTGCTGGCTAACATTAGCTCATGGCTAGTAAAGTAGTTACATAATCTGACTGTACGTGGCATATAAACACTGCATGAGTAAGGTGAATACACACAAATTATCCTGCAGTCAAACTTTACTGATGGTTAGCATACCATTTGGCCAGTGCTGAAAATGAAAATGATGAAAATCTATCTGACGTGACACTGTCAAACGTATTCATACAAAAGGTAGTTTTGAAGTTTCATCCACGTTGAAGCAACAATACATAGTGCCAAATCACACAAAATTACTGTGAGCCTACACTCGGAACTGAGGATACATAGTGCAGAAACCAGCCATGGGGGACGGATTGGTTATAAGGCAGACACTATTCACCCTACTACAAGACACTGTACCACCATGTTATTTTGGAGCTGTTATTTAATTATTATTATTTTTTTTAAAAAAGTTATATAATGTTGCGTTAAGTTGTGTCTCGTTGGCTGACTTCCCTAACCCAGAAGCACGTACGGCGATCTAATGATGAAATACACCGTTACTTTGGGTTTGAACATTATAGGAAACATTTGGGATCATTTCTATACACAACAAAGACCTAGTTGTTTTTAGACATTTTATTGTAGAATTTCTACATATTGTATTTCTAAACGGGAGTTTGGTCAGGGTAATCAGCTGTTACTGTTTATGGTTGAGATAAGGTAACATTAAATGAGCATAAAACTGTGTGTATGTGTGTGTGTACGTGTTACTCCGCAGGTGATGTCAGCTGTTCAAGGTGTGTACCAGGCACTGCTAAGCCTGAAAAATATTCCAACACTAGAGGCAGCTTATAAAATGGTACTGGGTGAGATGGCATGTGCCCTGTCCAGCCTTATGATAACCCTGGCCCCAGCACTCAGCGGTCCCTGGCCCAGCATCCAGCACCCTTCTTTTGCTGCCCTCACTCTACCCTTGGAAAAGGCCCAGTTCACCCTCATCTTTAACCTCACCACCCTCACCACCATCGGCAACACCAAGAACTCCCTCATTGGGGTGAGTGCCATTGTGTTCTTTATACTACTGGTTACTATGTCAATGTCATGGCACTGGTAGCATTGATAAAATGTTTTCTATTAATTGTAGGGGATTTAATTACCTATGGTTCTATGAGCTGCTGACCAGCCGCAAACCTCTAAGCCATCTAAATGGCTTGGTTAACTCTAGGACTGACAAGCCACTGGTGAGCTCGGCTAGCTTCTCCCGCTATCATTTCACTCGTTCCGTACTGTGTCAGAGAGAATTACCAGAATCAGCCTCCTCTTCTTCCACTACTTTAGGCACCACACAGATTTCAAAAAGCAATTTCAAGACCATCATGCATATTAAATGCATTAATATGAAATAATAACATAAACTTCAGGTGTCCTGGGTTCAGTTTACGCTGCACTGCCATCTTATTATACATCATTATTATGCAAGAGTTGTGTACTAGCTCAATGGGAATATACATAGTCCAGCACATGTTCTGGGGACTTGTGTTCCACAATCTTTTTCTTGAACAACTACAGCTAACATCTAACATCATGGCCAGATTTTGGTTGGGGAGTCTTGAGTGGTAAACAATAGAAAGGAACAGCTGTCATCTTTTGGGCTTTAGCGCTATTGTAGACTTGTTGTTCCACATTTTGTATGCATGCATCCACTGACACAAAGAGTGTAGATGGATCTGAAGAGAGAGAGCCACCCATTTCTCTCTGTCTTGGATCATGTGAGGGGCATCTCTCCAACTCTGATCAAGGTGTCTACTAACTGAGCAGTTCTGGTAAACTGTACACCAAGAATCTGTTGATACACTGCCTATTTCTCCCCTAAAATGCTTTCAGAAACATATTTTATTGATACTGTTGATGTAAAGATGTTAAACTGGAAGTGGCTGACACATTGTTTCTGTACTGTAAAAACAGAGGCTTAAAAAATTCTCGTCAGACTGTAAAACAAGACATTGCTGATTAACTGTGAACCACAATCCTGTTCATTGCCCATTTCTCTCCTAAAACGTTTTCAGAAACACATTTGAGTACTGTTTTAGATGTAATGCTACATTGTTTATTACCACCTGGCTGCTTTACAGTTTCCTATTTTAAAAGGACTCCTAAGCCAAAACCAAGCACCATCCATCTCGCCATACATCACCCATCAGTGGGAGTGTTTATTGGTCTGCTACTGCAAACTATATGTTTTCTATCTTTTCAGCAAAAAGGAATTCCAAAACCTTTTTCTGTTTTCACTGGTCTTGTAGCATCAATTTAAAAAATACTTGACTTTCTACTGCATTGACTGACCAGTTTTATGCAAGGGCCATCTTTCCAGCACTGAAGTACTTCTTTAAGGGCTGCATCTCGGCTGTGACCTGCTGGTAAAGGCTGAATGTAAGGGGAGATATGACCAGTATAAGAACTTCATTAGCTGTGCAACAGTAACCTTCATGCTACATGGTCATGTAGCTTTATGATATCTTATGGCTACATCCCATATCATATCAGATAAACTTCCAGACTTGGACTGTTGCAATGACCTCACACAGTTTATCACAATGTGAGCTAATGACTCCTGGAAACTTGATTTTAAGTTTATTTAAAGGGGTAGTAGGAGCTTCAGTCTACAACAAATGAGCCAGCTAATTAAGAGCCTTACCCCTAATTTCCACTGGATACGTGTCCGCTGCATTACCTCTCCACCACGCCAGCGGAGCTGATAGGTTTCACTTTAGTCTATGTGTTAATTTCCACCAGCACTGTGTATCTGCTCCGTTCCAGCTCCGGCAGTCCGGAGCCCTCTGGATGCTGGAGCACGATGCAGCAATTCAGCTGAATTTAGCACCGAGCAGACAGGAAGGCAAGCACCGAAACAACAATATGACGTCCGGTTACTTTTCAAAATACAACACTCCGTGTTGACATCAGCACACAATTCTCAAAAAAGAGACAAACACAAGTTCTTATGCTAATCCTTCGGTCGGGAACACTTCCTGCTGTTGTTTTTATGACACATACCTGTAACTGCGGTCGCGAGTGATCATGTGATTATCGCGGGAACTCCTCGGTCTCGCGATGTCAGCTGTCTACCGTATTGCGCTGTGGCGGACTCAAAACGCGGACGGTGGAGCAAAACCGGATCAGAGCAGTAACGCAGTGGACACGTATCCAGTGGAAATTCGAGGATACACCATGCACGATGACATAAAAATGCAATGTTATTTGTTGTTTAAATTGCCATCAAAATTAATTTGATTAGATTAGCATCAAAACTACTGTGGATGAGACCAGACACTTTCTCCAGAGATGCATTAATTAATGATTCAATTAGTTGTAGAGCAGCATCAAGATGTTTAAATGTCTGCACTGATGGAGAATTGACTGACACAGAAGATGAAGAAGCTGATGTTATTGTTGATCATGTTAAAATATGTTTTATATGTTTAGATGTGGGCATTATCTCCTACGGTCTTTGCTCTGCTCAGTCACAATCTGATGCTGGTCCACTCTGAGTTGGCCATCTACTACCCTGCCATCCAGTATGCCCTACTCTACACCCTGTACTCCCACTGCACAAGGTAACATCTGTCATTTTTTTTCCTTTGTACCCACTTTTCCCATTGTTCACCTGGTGGTGGATTGATTATCTTGGCAATTGAGAAGTGCATAGATTTAACAAACTGGTGTGAAAAAATAAAAGGGAAATAATACTTTTGTGTGCCTAAAAAATACCTTAAATCTTAAACTTAGAAAATAGGACCAAAAAATAAAGTGTAGCATTTCTATGTTTGTTGAGTTTAAGTTGAACTGTCACTCATTCACAATTTTTGCTAGAAACTGTAATATTTACTTTGGGAAGTCCTCAGTCCCCAGATTTCTATTATTTTTTTCAGTCTAATTTAAATTGATTTGATATATATTTTGGCATCCTCCTGCACAGACAGCTCTTCTTTTTTAAATTATTAAATTTGCTTTGTGTGTTTTCTGAAAAAACAATGCAGCCGCCCTGTAGTGCAATAATAACTAATATGCCTGATTCCTACACACCAAACCTTTAATTGAACTGTTCATCTATCTATTAAAGTGATGGCTTGGTGTCATCAAATATGTCAATGTCTTGCATTTGCCTTGAGAGGGAGATTACTCTTCTTCTCATTCCTAAGATCAGATGTTAGTTATTTTTTTCAATCTTTACCACTTACACACAAAGAAATAAATATCAGGTCAAAAAGCTATGAAACACTGCATTTTTGGACTTTTTCTGTAGAAATGTTAAACTGCTGACCTGGTAAGAATGCCATCTCTACGGTTGGATAAAAGTGAGTGCATATTTAGACTTGAGATAGCTGTGAAATTGCAATCAGATTATAGTACAAAGTAGAAAATATCTATTTATATGTATACTTACAACTTCATAGAAAGCAGACTTTTTATCCTGTATAACATGTCAGACTATATTAAAGTTAGAATGGGTCATATTTAAAGTCCAGATTTAAGGGAATGCACTAAATAACAGTGATGAAGCTGTTCTTGCTGCTCTGTGGCTACTCTTCTTAACTGGCCTTGTGTCTCTTCTGTTTCTTTATCCAGACATGATCATTTCATCTCATCCAGCCTGTCATCATCTTCTCCCTCCTTGTTCGACGGTGCTGTCATCAGCACTGTGACCACAGCGACAAAGAAACATTTCAGCACACTGCTAAGCCTTCTGGGAGGTCTGCTAGTGAAGGAGCACCTCTATCCCGAGACCAGGTCCTTTTCTACCTATCTTTTCTCATTTCATTTTTGTTTTTTTATTAGTTACTTGTTAAACAAAGACAGGCAGCACAAAATGCACTCATTACCCTGGATCGACCACTCCACCAGCCCACCTTCCCATATGTACAGGGGTACAAACTACAGTGCCTTGAGTGACAGATGGATCAGATTTAATGTCTTAACAAAGTTAGATCCTCTGTCTGTTTGTATTGTATTTGTATTTTAGTTTTTATATACAGAAAAGACATTTAATCTTTTCAAGAAGTTGTGCCATGGGAGTTTGGCCCAAGATTTGGGCAAGAGAAAGTTTGACCAGTTGGTTGAGTGGAAAACACATGCTCTTTGCAATATTCACTTTGTAACCTGACAATACTCTGAAGGCCTTAACAGATTCATAATTCCATGAGCACAATCTACTAGGTCTTGTATGCATACTGACAGATCATCAGCATACAATCCTACACCTTGCCGTTTTTTTCCGTGACATCTGCGGGCCTTGGCTCTACTCTTGACTGGGTGCGGCAGCCCAGCACAACCGTGGCTTTGCATTTCCATCACAACTGTGCTACCTGCTTGAAGGTGTCTCTTAAACCACTGTCGCAATCCCCTGCAGTACTATTGAAGTATCACCAAAGTGGCTCCGCTAATTAAGTTACAAACGTGATTAATTTACTATAACCTTTTTTCAGAATAAAAGTGTCCCTCATTTAAAGGCTTTTATTATGAAGCAGCATTACAGGAAACCAGCAGTAACAACACACATTACACGATGACGGCGTAAAACACAGCAGAAAGGAAAACAGGCGGAAACAAACTAAAGCAATTAATTAAGAGGCTACAAAAGTACTGAGAGCTTCTTTCTTTTAGGTTCCCTGCACAGGAGTTGAGTACCAATTTTAGGGGGAGACAGGTGCTTGTTACGGGCTGGCTGCAGTAGTGAGAAGTCACCACAGCCAACTTGGAGGTGGTGTGGCTCAGCTCAACTCAATGGAAAAGCAAATCGTTGTGGCTCGGTTTGACTTGCTTGTGGAAAAATGGCATTTGTTCAACATCCTCTGTGTATGCCTGAGAACTTGGGGGAAGTTTTAGAGCAATGGACAGAGACTCTTTACCTAATGTAAAGAGTAGCGGTAAACTGGGGAACTCCTGGCACATGCTATGAGTGAAATGAAAAGGGGGTGTGATTTCAGACTGTTTTAACATTAGCTATAGTGGAGCAGAATATAATGTCCATATTAGTGGAAACAGCTGTTGTGTTTTTTTTTTTTTTGGTGAATCAGGAGGCTGCTGCTAACCTGGGCTCAGGAAATATCTGTGCTGATGAAGAAGTCAGACACATATAGTCCTCTCTTCTCCCTGCCTTCCTTCAACAAGTTCTGCAGGGGCCTGCTCGCTAATGGTGAGCCCAAAATGTCTAGTGTTTCCAACCATTTTTTTATCCCCTTTTGTTCTCCACATGCTTTTCTGATACTGGCTGTGTAATTGTCATTTTCAGATTTATTAATTTATATCCTCTTGTATAGGTCTAAATGAAGATCATAGTATATGCCTTCAGACTTGCCACAGCTTACAGGTCCTCTCTTCATCTCTCTCCACTGAGCTACTACAGAGGTGAACATCATACTTAAAGCTTAAACTGCTTTCAGAAAATATTTAAAGTATTTGAGGTGTACAATAGTCTTGTGTTCTTGCTGTTTTGTAATTTGTTGCCAACATTGGGAAAAAGGCAGCTGCCTGTCCTGTTAATTTTAAGCTTCATGTTTGTGGGTGTGTAGGTGTGTGGATGTGTGCAGAGTCCAATTAGTCCACTCAGCAGTGAGGGTGAGGCAGGCCTATGGCAAGCTTCTCAGGACAATCCCCCTTGATGTGACTTTGAGGTGAGACCTATTGCACCTCTGGGCAGCATCTAGTTAAATGGACCTGTTCTCCTCCTACCAAAGCTGTTGGACAGCTTGTGTATATTGTATTCACAGTTTATTTTGTATTCGTAAATTTATTAATTTGCTCTAGGGATGTCCCGATGTGATCTGCAGGATCGGGATCAGGGCCGATATTTTTCTGATCGGGGATCGGCAATTTTGAACGTGGACTCAAGGCCGATTTTTTTTCTTTCTTTTTTTACGTCAGCACAATTTGTGGCAGAACTCAGACACGCACGTAACGTTACTCTGGCCAACCTGTGGATAGAATGTCTGCAATGTGGAAATAACTTAAATTAGAAAGCGAAAGCAGTCCAACGGCGACAATATGACCGTTTCGTGAGGGGGTAACAAAAGAGCCGCATTTAATACTACACATTCGGTACGATAAAATATTACAGAGAAGGTAATTAAATGTATCACTTTGGATAACCAGCTCATCTCCGTGGTAGAGGATCAGGGTTTTCTTCATCACCTGGAGTTTTTGAATCCCTGGTATGCCCTACCATCTCAACATTACGTTACATTTATACCACTTTCGAGTTACAACGTGTCGGTATGTGCACTAGTTTCGTGGGTCTCATACTGCAAAGCATGTAAAACAGGCAATCGAGGAGATGCTGAACGCGTGTGAAATAGACAAGCAACGTGTCCACATCAGTTTACGTGACAATGTAAGGAATATGTAAAAAGCAATGGATGATATGGAGGTACCAAGCGTGGGCATCAGCATTTACTAAATATTAAAGGACTCGGGGTAAAAAAAAAAACCTGATCGGGACATCCCTAATTTGCTCATTTATAATCTAATCTCTCATAAAGTAAGTCATATAATGCATGTTTAACACAAGGTGGATATTCAGAAATTCTTGCATACAATCGCATATGCGGCTTGATGGGTAATGATGCATGTGATTTGTTTTCTCACAGTAACCACAGCCACCCGGAGATGAGGGAGATCTCACTGGCCATCCGCCACCACATGAGCCGGGCACCAAGCAGCACCTTCCACCCCCAGGACTTCAGTGACCTCATCAGCTTCATCTTATATGGAGTCCTGCATCGTGGAGGGTACTTTTGTGATCATATAATGTCTATAATTTTGTACAATGTGGGCTGAATGTTCAGTTGTAAGTTAAAGCCATATCTGAGATGTACGTGGGCTGCTTTTATGAAAGCAGACTGCGATCACAATAAAATGCAAAGAGAAGATGTCCTTCCCTACTTGCAAAAATTACATCTACACAAAACTTGTAAATGTAAACTGGGCGACAGTGGCCCAGATGGTAGAGCAGGTTGGCCACTTGTGTCATGGTCGTTGTGTCATTGGGCAAGACACTTCACCCACCCTGCCTCATGTGAATGTGTATGACTGCTGTATGTTTGAGGTGGTGGTGGTCAGAGGGGCCGTTGGCGTGAAATGGCAGCCACGCTTCCGTCAGTCTGCCCCAGGGCAGCTGTGGCTACTATCATAGTTTACCACCATCGGTATGACTGTGTGTGAGTGAATGGAACCTGGAACCGTGTCAGGCGCTTTGAGTGTCATGAAAAGTGGCATACAAATCCAATCCATTTTTATTATCATCATTAAAACTGTATATAATAAATAGCAGGGCTGTACTTTAACTTTTTTTTGCACAAAGCACTGGAGCTTGAGTGTTGAGTCTTGAGTGTTGTTGAGTGTTGGAATATAAAAGTATCAAGTAAGGCTATTGTAGTTTGAGATAAATATAATACTGTATTGGAGTACTCATTTTCTATGACCGATCAAATGATTATAGCATTGCAAAAATGCAGACATTGTTTTCATTATCTTTTATTATTATTATTATTAGCAAGATACACAGTACAACTACCAAGTAGAATAGCAACAATAGCTCAACTTCAGACTATATCGATAGGAACATTATCTCAAGCAATGCTCGTTTGTCTCTGTGTAAAACCTGTGATGAACTGGAGACCTATAATGGTGTATCAAGGGCAGTATCACAACTTTTTAAGATATACCAATATATTTTCAAACGAGCTGTCATGCATACACTGACACTTAAGGGCAAATTAGGTTTATCAGTTAACCTAACCTGCATGTCTATGGACTTTGGAAGGAATCCAAGGTACCTGGATGAAACCACCGATTTATACCCCCTTATGATGACTGTGTGCCAGGCATCACTGCATCACTGCAATATGAGACTTTCTAAGTTAGTCTGTCGTGTCTCCACAGGAAGGATCCGTGGCTGGAGCGTCTGTACTACAGCTGCCAGCGCCTGGAGAAACGTGATGGCAGAGGAGGCACAGATGGCTTCAGGCCAGGTGTAGTGCCACGGGCGCTGTTGAAAACTGAGGCAGTGCTGTGGCAGTGGGCAGTGTGGGAGGCCGCACAGTTTACCGTACTGTCCAAGCTCCGTACACCGCTGGGCCGAGCTCAGGACACCTTCCAGACCATTGAAGGTTAGTCCTGATCCATTATTTTGTTCACACTAGCCCTTTTTACAGAGAGAAGGTGGCACATTTGCTCCAATGTGAGGCCGGCAAATTGCTGCCTTATCTATGTAAAAACAAGGTGTAATATTCCTCCTTTTCCAAAAGCCGCCACTTGGCGGCCTCTGGGGTAGGCCTAAACATGTGACGTGATGTGAAGCACGAAGTTGGGCAGTGAACAGTGACAACAAGTTTGTCTTCAAAATAAGAGATTTACATTGCACCCCATTGGAGTTTAGAACTGGGTTCTTAGCGGGGGGCTTTTAATTTGAAAGTAGCGACCGTTCGTAGCTTGCCGGCCGCTTCACGAATCACAACTAGCGGACAGTCACAACCAAACAGCTCTGCTAGCTGTCAGCTACAGAGACGGTGGATCTCAGTGGCTTTCCATTTGCTCATGTTGACGTCCGCAGATGAAGTGATGGACTGACTTTTGTGATCAGCTGTTGGCCTGTTTTGGGCCACCAATATGCCGCCTCAGAGGGTTCTGTGTAAAAACACCAACCGAGCTGGCAAAAGGCCGGAACTATTGGCGGCTTATTGCCCAGTGTAAAAACAACTAGAGACTGGTCCTTTTAATTTGGTTTTCAAGCCATTGCCAAATAATGGACATGTGGCATAATATTTGCATAATACAATTAGTTTTGTACAGTTGCACCTCAGAATGCATTTGCTGTGGTCAATAGGCAATATCCACTTGCTAAAAGAAAAGATAATCTGAAAGAGAATGTTCTAATTTAAAAAATATTCTGTTTATTATTTGAAATACGATTTAATAGATAATAGAAAGATGACAGGAAACAAATAGTAGGCGAGTACTGGAAAAAATCACTTGCAATAGAGGTTTTAAGACACAAACAAGGGATATTGTGGTTCATAGTAACCAGCTTCACCTCTAGACCACCAGTGGACCGATTTTTTTTACGTACACTATTTTAATCCCAAATTGGGAAATTATTACAC